>JAQQAC010011420.1:49445522-49502122 GCA_029783875.1 Phataginus tricuspis | reverse complement strand
TAAATAGTGCTGCAATAAACATAGGGGTGCATCTGTCTTTTTCAAACAGGGCTGCTGCATTCTTAGGGTAAATTCCTACGAGTGGGATTCCTGGGTCAAATGGTATTTCTATTTTGAGTTTTTTTGAGGAACCTCCATACTGCTTTCCACAATGGTTGAACTAATTTGCATTCCCACCAGCAGTGTAGGAGGGTTCCCCTCTCTCCACATCCTCGCCAACATTTGTTGTTGTTTGTGTTTTGGATGTTGGCCATCCTCACTGGTGTGAGGTGATATCTCATTGTGGTTTTAATCTGCATTTCTCTGATGACCAGTGATGTGGAGCATCTTTTCATGTGCCTGTTGGCCATCTGAATTTCTTCTTTAGAGAAGTGTCTATTCATGTCTTCTGCCCATTTCTTAATTGGATTATTTGCTTTTTGTTTGTTGAGGTGCGTGAGTTCTTTATGTATTTTGGATGTCAACCCCTTATCAGATACGTCATTTATGAATATATTTTCCCATACTGTAGGATCTCTTTTTGTTCTATTGATGGTGTTCTTTGCTGTACAGAAGCTTTTAACCTTTATATAGTCCCACTTGTTCATTTTTGCTTTTGTTTCCCTTGCCCGGGGAGATATGTTCATGAAGAAGTCGCTCATGTTTATGTCCAAGAGATTTTTGCCTATGTTTTTTTCTAAGAGTTTTATGTTTTCATGACTTATATTCAGGTCTTTGATCCACCTCGAGTTTACCTTTGTGTGTGGGGCTAGACAGTAGTTCAGTTTCATTCTCTTACATGTAGCTGTCCAGTTTTTCCAACACCAGCTGCTGAAGAGGCTGTCATTTCCCCATTGTATATCCAAGGCTCCTTTATCAAATATTAATTGACTGTATATGTTTGGGTTAATGATTGGATTTTCTATTCTGTTCCACTGGTCTGTGGGTCTGTTTTTGTGCCAGTACCAAATTGTCTTGATTACTGTGGCTTTGTAGTAGAGCTTGAAGTCAGGGAGTGTAATTCCCCCTGTTTGATTCCTCCTTCTCAGGATTGCTTTGGCTATTCGGGGTCTTTTCTGGTTCCATATGAATTTTAGAATTATTTGTTCCAGTTCCTTGAAGAAAGCTGTTGGTAGTTTGATAGGGATTGCATTGAATCTGTAGATTGCTTTAGGTAGTATAGGCATTTTGACAATATTTATTCTTCCTAGCCAAGAGCATGGGATGCATTTCCATTTGTTAGTGTCCTCTTTAATTTCTCCTAGGAGTGTCTTGTAGTTTTCAGAGTACAGGTCTTTCACTTCCTTCGTTAGGTTTATTCCTAGGTATTTTATTCTTTTTGATGCAATTGTGAATGGAATTGTTTTTCTGATTTCTCTTTCTGTTAGTTCATCGTTAGTGTATAGGAAAGCAACAGATTTCTGTGTGTTAATTTTGTATCCTGCAACTTTGCTGAATTCAGATATTAGTTCTAGTAGTTTTGTCTGATTGCCGTGGCTAGGACCTCCAGTACTATGTTGAATAACAGTGGAGAGAGTGGGCACCCCTGTCTTGTTCCCGATCTTAGATGAAAAGCTTTCAGCTTCTCGCTGTTAAGTATGATGTTAGCTGTGGGTTTGTCATATATGGCCTTTATGATGTTGAGGTACTTGCCGTCTATACCCATTCTGTTGAGACCTTTATGTTATTTAGAGTCAACTGGAAAATCCAAAGCCATACTGAACTTGATGACTAGTGAGCAACACATCTTAACTCAGACGTGTACATTTTACTGCCTTAGTTAAAGGGTGACAAACTTTCTCCACTCAATGTGGGACTGTGTTTTGAAACTACCCCTGGATTCAATGAGTCCCTTTACCCCATTTCTAAGACCCAGTCTCCACAGTTGACAGCCATGCCTGTAAGGATGAAAATCGTTCTGGGGCAGAACTTAGGCTGTGCCCCTCGGGCCCAGGACAGCTTGTTCCCACTATACGACCAGTCCCCCTGTTCCCCCGATTAAAGCCACATTCTGCGAGTCCTAAGGGGAGTACCAAGACTTGAGTTTTGGCGACTTTGTAATGTTGAATGAGTCATTCAAATCCTGAACCTCCATGAGAGAGGTTTGAGAAAAATTTTGCACGTGGTCCTATCACTGGGGTACTTACCTGGCCACACGCGGAGGTGAGGACAATACTCCCATCCCTGGTGTGGCTGGTGGCTTCAATACCCCCCTCATTCTCCTCTCAACTGTCAAATTCAGTCAGTTTGGGCTCCTCAATTACTCTCAACGCTCTGCCCGGCTCTCCCTCGCCACGGAGGTGTGCATCTCTAGCACGCCCACACGGGCTCCTAACTCGCACCCACCCTGTCTGAGTCCCCTGCTCACCTTTCTTGGTCAGCAGAGATCTTTCAGGGCTGCACAGGTGAAGTCATTTCCCTGCTGAAGACTGAACAACAGCCTCCTGTTACCCATCCCTTCCATCAGTAACATTTATATGGCACCAACTGTGTCCCGGCTTTCTCCAAGCACCTTATGTGTATTTATTTAATTCTCACAACTGTTCCCCCCAGTTGACAGATGAGGCAGCCGAGCCACAGCCGGGTGGTGTGACTTGCCCACGGCCACATAGCCAGCAGGCGGCAGGCAGGACTGCAGCCAGGTGGCAAGGCCCCGGCACCCGCCTCGCAGCCGCCGGGTGGCCACTGCCTCCCTGAGGACTGCTCCTCTTCCGGCCTCCCTGGCTTCCTCCGTGAGCCTCAGGGCGCCCTGCAGTGCCCAGCACTACTGTGAACATCTCTGGCTCTCAAGCTCCCAGGGCGCCCAGATCAGGGCTGCTCGCTCACTGCCGCCTTCCAGCGCCCAGCACCCAGCCCAGTGGGGTGGGAACGAGGAACTGTATCTGTAGCGTATCCTCGATCCCTCGTGCCTGCAGGAACACAGGGCTCCCCATGGCCTGGCTCTGCCAGCAGGGAACACGGCTCCAGGGTCTTATAGGGGCTGGGGAAGCAAGCACCTGCCAGGTTTAGAGAGCTGGCTGCCCACAACAAAGTTTTCTTAGCCTGGCCAGAGTGGTCATTGTCTACAGGCAGCCCTCTGGCAAGAGCCATCTCAGAAACCCCAGCCAAAGGCTTGTTGGGTCTTAGACCTGACATCCACACGCCTCCCTAGGGCAGAACCAGGGAGCCCGGTCCAGGAAACCTGGACTCCCCTGGGAAGCTGCCCATCACGGGGGAGGTGGGTGAGCCGCAGCGTGCTCATCGCCAGGGGCCCGGCCTGCACTGCTCATGCGGCCAGCTCTTCGGCGGGGCTGCTGCAGGCGGGGCCGCCCGAGCCACGGAAGCCCGGCTGAGCTGCCTGGTGGTACCTGTGTTCACCCCAGTCCTTCCCCACTCACCTCCTGACTTTGCACGACTCCCTCTTGAATCCCAGCTGCTGCTCTTGGCCTGACCTGCTCCAGGCCCAGAGCAAGCCCAGCAGGACAGAGCCCAGGTGGAGCTGCCCCCGGGCCCCCTGGCTTATGCACCGCACCGGTCGGGGCACAGCCAGAGTGTGTTGCCTGCGTGATGGGTTTCGGGTGAGCCTATTCCTACCAATGAGCACTGCTTCGTCCCAGCAGTGTCCCTGAAAGATGTTTTATAGCTCAGAATGGTGCATGACTAACATGTTCAGAGTACTGATAAAATGTGCTCACAAGAAATATGAGTGTCTCAGAATGTCTCCTTGAAGCTGGTCCCATCAAGCATAGCTCTGTCAATCCGGAGATTCGAAAAAGACCCGACAAGGATTGGACTCGTGTTTACTGTTTTGTTACTTATAAACCACTAACAAAGAAATTAAGACTCTATAAACATAGTATTTCTATTGGCATAGGGTATGTGTGCTTCAGTATCAGATAAACCTCATCATCTCAGTGGCTCAGCAGAGGAACGGTTCCTTACCTCTCCTGTCATGTCCACCTCGGACTAGGCCAAAGTGTTAGAGAAGAGAGGGCCGGAGTGGCTGAGGGGCGAGGCCAGGCCCCAAGTGGCTTCCATCGTATCTCGTGTCCCACTGGCTGGAGCCCAGTCCCTCGGCCCCAGCCTGCACAAGGAGCGGGGAAGCACTGCGGCCTGCGGGCCGTGGGTGCGCACGGACAGGCTCTGCTCTCTGCCACCTTTATGGCCTGGCGTCATCAGGAGGAGCTGCTACCCGCAGGGCCCCGACCACAGACGCAGCACGTCACACACGAGTCCCAACGGAAACCCGGTGGGGTGGGCGTCGGCCCCCTTTCCCACGAGGACCCTGAGGCTCGGCCATGTGAAGAAAAGAGGGACACATGTAGGGCGGCCTGCTGACCAGCTCTGTCTGCTTCCAAAGTGGCCACTTCCTAACACAGGTGTCCTCTCCACGTCGGCCCCCTGACCTCGCCGTGGGCGCTGGAGAGCCACCGGCCTGCCTTTCTTCAAGCAGAGTGAGAGCTCCCGCCTCGGCCAGGCGCCCTGTGAGCGAGGCTGACCTCCTGCCCTCCCTTGAACCTTCAGAAGTGAAGAGTGGGTCTTGAAAACACTTTCCCAGAGACTCAGACTCAGCCACAGCGTGAGATGAACATCTCGTTCCTGGGCGAGGTTTTTTCCCCTCTGAGAACCTCCACAGGGAAATGGCTGGACCGAAGAACTACAGGACCCTCCAGGGCCGTCTCTGCTCCCTTGGGAAGCTGGCCTCAGGCCCCGGGGCACCCAGTGGGCTTCACAGCGGCAGCAGGCCTGTCACAACCCTCGGGTCCCCACTGCGGTTCCCCGCTCACCTCCAAGACTGCCCGTTCCTTTCGGACCCGCTGTGACCGCTGTTACTGCCACGTCCACAAGCCTGTCAGGCGACACCGCGGTCTGCAGCGTTCACGGAGCGCCGGGGCACGGTCAGCACGGCCCTGGCCCGCCCCCACCGGCAGCGCAGGGAGGTGGCCGTGCCCCTGGAGCCCCACCGCCACACACACATACTTGAGCTGCACGTGCAGGATGTTGGGGTTTGGTGTTAGGGGTTTGTTTGCCTTTTGTGAAAGAGCATCTCATTTCGATCCCGAGCCATCCTGCGGCCAGCGTGTCTCACGGTGGCCGGCCCCTTAGACGGCCCTGGGTGGGGGTGGGCGTGGCTACAAACCCCGCTGCCCAGGCCACTGCCCCAGGCACCACCCCCGGCCTCCGGGGTGGGACCCAGGGAGCAGGAATGTTTAAAGCTCCCCCAGTGATTCTGAGGGGCAGCCAATTTGAGAACTGCCTGAGGCAGACTGATATTTTACCTGCTATCAACAGGAGAAGCAAGGGGTAAAATCAGGGCCTCCAGGAATTGTTCGCCTGGTGATATGGCCAAACTGCCTGAGGAATTCAAGTAAGCTACAGTTACCTTTTTTTTTCCACAAGAAATTCAGCCAACATAAATGTCATTTAATTACTGAAAAATATACCCAACGCTGAGTGTCGTAATAAGGCCATCCACCGAGGGGTGCAGTCTGCGACCACACTCGGCAAAGTTGTGAAAAATGGGTGCTGTTTTTGCCCAGCCTGCTGCTAACTAGCATGTTTTTTTTTAGTTGTGAGCTGCTGAGATAAGGGCTAAGAGATAATACTGTAAAAAATATGTAGATATTCCTGAGTATAACTGTGGAAAATGTCATTTTTAAATAGTTGTCTTCTCTTTGAACAGAGCCTTCAACCTTTTTCAGTAAACTCTGGGGGCCAGGTGGGGGAAGTTGGCTCAAAAATCAAGAGGAAAATGTACAAAGTGGCTGTACAAGGGTTTCCAATTCTGCCCGGTAAAAATGTATTACAAATGTTTTATTTTAGCAAAAGCTGTAAACAGGAAAGAGACTTGCCTCATTAAATAATTTATTTAAAAGCTTGGAAACATGCTTGGATACTGATGCGGGGCTTTTTGTGGGGCTTTTGTTTGTTCTGAGATGGCATTTGTCCCCACCACCAGGGCAATGGGAGGTGGCCACGCCCTGACATGCCCGGTGGCACCCGAGTCCCACCTTCGGTCTTCTTTCTACAAATGACCCGGAAGTACAGTGTGCTTAGCCGCCTCTGTTAAGCTTCCACAGGAGCTTTATTGTCTTCTCCAAACCATCACGCTGTCAGGAGTTAGCAACTTACAAAAAGTGAATGGGGACTTGGGGTACAGTCCCTCAGACATTGGGCTAGGACTTTTCACTGTGACATGATAAATTCTCGATACTCAAAGTGCTTTAAACTCATAGATGATTTATTGCTTTAAGTAACTAAACAAGAAAGAGAAGAGACAGGCTGTTGTTTTGGTCAAGACAACAATGCATTCTCTCCCCAAGGTGCGCCAGTCACATCTACTTAAAGCGTCAACGATACTTTCTGCACGACATAGACACGTGAGAGCATACACGGGAAACAACTTGGCCGAGGACACGCTGATGAAAAGAGCACAGAACAAGGGCTCCCAACCTGTCGGGTTGCTGTGAAATGACAGAAGGAATGTGTGTGCATGTGATGTGCTGAATACAAAACCTTTAAAAATACTTTTTGGGTCGTAATACCACCACACGATTCCTTCTCGGATGTTCTGCAAGGGCAGGTACACAAGCAGAAAGACTTCCTGGTTCCGGGTACCAGTATCTAGGGGAATACCGTGAGGAAGCCAGGAGGCGGGCGCCTCCCTCCCCAGTGCCATTTTCTTTGCCAGAGCAGCAGGGCCTGAGGGCTGGAGGAGGAGGGGCAGCGGCTGGGTGGGGGCTCCAGGGGTCGTTACAGATGGCCAAGCAGCTGCAGAACAGCAGGGCTGGACACTGCCCAGCGGCGTGTGGGGATGCGCAGCAAACAGCCTCAGTTGGCAGCTAAGGCGGCCTGTGGGCCTGGCCCAAGTGCCCCCTGGAGGCCTCCGTCGGGCCAGTCCCTGCCTCAGAGAGGCGGTGGAGCCGGGGCTGGGGTTCCAGCCCCGAGGTTTAGAAGAAATAGCTGCCCTCTTGCATTCCAACACAGGGCATCACAAGACGGCCTGAGGGGATGGTCAGAAACCAACAGTGGGGGGACCAGGCCCTCGGAGGGCCTGGAGGAGCTCACAGGAAGAGGGCGAGCCAGGCCAAAGGGTGACCTGGCGCCAGGGCAGTCCTGCCCCGAGCCCAGGTCCGGCGCGGTGCCTCGGGTGCGAGCCTCGCGGGCCTTAGTGCCCACGGCCCGAGGCTCACTTGCCTTCTGCGGGCTCTGCGGCCCCCTCCCCGGGCCCCGCACCGCCCCCCGCAGGGGCCCCGACGAGGCCAGCGGGACCGTTCTGCACGGCGCCGCCCTCTGCACGGAGCTGGCCTCCGGGGCACGGCCCTTCTCCCGAGCCCTCCTGCGTGGGGCCCTTCATCTCCTCGGAGGCCCCTGCCTCCTGCTGCAGGCCCGGCACACAGTTGCCCACGCCTCCGGCTTTGGGGAACAGGCCTTCTGAATTCTTCTCGCTTTCCTCTGCCTGCCGGCTGTCTCGGGCGCTCAGTTTACCTTTGGATTTCCTCATCTGCCGGGCGTGCACATCCTCCCGGGAGAACCGCCACTGGAACTGGAAATCAGAGAGGAGGGGGGAAGTAAATGCAGTCTCCGTGAGCCCAGGGCCTCAGCGGCTGTCTCCACCGTACTCACACCCACATCACCTTCCTGGAGCAAGACACGCGAGGCCAGACCCCTGAGCAGGCGGCCCCGCAGCCCGCGCACCACTGCGCCTGCCCCATGCCTCCCAGGCAGTGACCTTCAGATGTGGGCTTCAGAGGCGGCAGGGCATTTCTTTCAAATGGGTCCATACCAAAGGCCTGGGCAAGCAGCTTCTGATATCTTATCATTCGGGGAGCGGGGGTGGGAGGGGAGCCGGGGCTCGGGCTCTCGCTCTGTGCCGAGCAGGCTGTGGGTCACCAAGCACGGGGCCGGCATTCCCTCACCAGATCACCTGGGCTGGAAGGACACGGAACACCCGGCGGGTGCCGTGCTGGGTGCCCCGGTCTCCCTGCAGGACCGGTGGGCTTCCTCTGAGCCCCTCTCTGCTGCAGGCCCCACGACCTCACCAAAGCTCATACTGCCTTGGGCAGCCTCTGACCAATGGCTGGTCCAGGCGGGGTCCAGGGCCCATCCTTCGTGCCCCAACTCAAAGTCCCACACAATACGTCTGCACTGTCTTCCTCCACACCCCAGTCTTCCTGAGCAGAGGCCCCTCTGACCTCCATCATACTGAGGGGTCAGTACCCTCCTAAACAGAGGGCCTAGGTGGGGCCTGCGTCCCCAGGGCCCGTGGAGTCAGACGCCAGAGAGTGCATGGCGGGGGCTCAGGAAGATGCAGCCACAGCATCTTCAGGCCGGCCGTGGCCGGCACACAGAACAAGAGGGACACCCCCGAGGATAGGGAGCCAGGGAGGACCCCCCAGGAAGAGGAGGGGCATGGGACAAGAGCCCGGGCACGCGAGGCCACCCTGCAGGGGCAGCTTGGGCCCCAGGACGTGCGGGGGTCAGTTCACGTTCCCTCCACAGCGATTTTGACTCCAGTACACATCGCTTTCACCAAATACGGACCGAAATCTTACCCACCCTGTGGCTGAAAGCAGAGGAAAGGGAGCCCTCAGTTCTGACCTTTTCTTGTGGCAGGGCGGGGAGCCCAGGAATGTATTTGCACAATCAGTGCAAGATGGTCTCTTAAGGTTTTGCCACATTGTAAATAACTGAGCACTTTGCCAGGAAAAAACCAAAAATGTGCTATGTAAATTCTTAAAAAATCTGCCACCTTTGCAGAGTTCTCAGTGGTCAAGATTTCCTCAAATAAAACATTTGCCCAAACACTTACAGGGGCTGAGATTTAACACATCATGGGATTCTTGGATTTAACACCTTTTGGACAAGGCTGGTAAATACAACCATTCCCTCAAAGTGGAAGAAAAGGGGTAAAGTCCATGTTGAGGTTAGGCTTTAACCTTTACCCTCCTCTCCTGCACCCGGCCCCCCAAATGTCCCCACGTGAGAGCATCTGTAATATGGGAGGGGTCCCCCTGACACTCCTGCTGGGGACTCTCGCAGCGGACAGACTGCCCTCTGGGGCAGGTCTGACGCCTTCCACCCAGGCCGTGAGTTCCCACAGCGGGGCCCTTCTCCCCCAGTGGGGCCGGAGGCAGCTTGAAGCCCCATGGCCCCGGCACAGGACGCTGACTTCGGATCTCGGAGTCACTGCCGTCGCCTGCATCCCAGCTCCCCGGCTCTGCACAGGTGTGGTTCACAACTGCTGCCACGGGCAGCGGCTGCTGCATGCATTCCAGCCCAGATGGAAGAGCCTTTCTTTAGAAATCCATGTCCCCACACAGTCAGAGCCTCTGCCTTCCGCAGTGCTCGGAAAGGCACTGAGCTCTCAGGGACATCGGAGCAAGTTTTACTTTTCCCCAGAACAGTGGTGAGATTGCTTCAGCTGGAAGGAAACCCTGCTTCACACCTCAGATCTGGTGCCCAGTAGCCATCCGTCCCGAGCCAGTCCTTAACGTCTCCGGGGCTCAGCTTCCTCATCTCTAAAATAGTGGTCTGCCTGCAGGGCTGGGGTGCACACCTGGCCCTTTCACACAGTGGCTGATGTGAGCAGCGCCCTCTGCAGCTGGGCGGCGGACGGCAGCGTAGGATCCCACCTGTGCCCGGGGCCATCCTCCACGTGCTCTCTCAGGGGCTGCCAAATAAGCAACAGAACCCCGTGGTTCCTCCGGACGCCCAGCCACAGCCAGTCTCCAGCAGAACACGCTGTGCTGGTCTGGTTAGACCCCAGGACTGCAGACGGCCTACGGCAGGCACCCTGGCCACCTCCTCCAGCAGCCTGCCCGTACTGCTGCGCAGGCAGGACTTGGGACCGGCAGCCCTGCGTGGGAAATGTTTCCCAACGTCTTCTGCCCTGCAGTCATCACAGGAAACCGGCCGGCCCCGTCTCTGTGTCCTCGGATGGGCTCTGAGGACAGTGGTGCCTCCGCAGGCTGACGCGGGTCCCCCAGCACAGCTGTCCCGGGCGCCACACAGGCACCGAGCAGGCCCTGACTCACGGAGGCTCAGTTCCTCCTCTCTCCTTTGCGGGGCCGCTCTCATGAGGCAGGGAGGTAGCGGGGGCCAAAATGCAGGGTCTGTATGACCTAAAGCTAAATGTTCCAAACTGCGCGGGCAGCCTGCCTGTGGGCGCCTGCCTAGGAGAGGGCGAGCGTGAGGCAGAGGGCCCAGTGCCTCACGCTGTGACATGGTTTCCGTGTTCCCAAGTCCCAAGAGCTGCTAGCATTAGGCCCTGTTCGCACCATGTAGTAAATGAGCACAGAGAAGTTCAGAGAGGTTAAGGAACTTCCCCAAGTCACAGAGCTGGAGAACGACAGGGCTGGGATTCAAACAGGTGTCTCTGGCTCCACACCAGCCTCTGGCCTCTCATTCGTGATGGAGGGCAGGGAGGACAGTAAGCAGAGGCGGAGGCTACACAGCTTTGGAAGGGCTCCGTCCAGTGCACGGTGTCTCAGCTCCCAGCTGCGCCATGTCAGCACGCATGTGCTGGGCCAGGCGCCTGGCTCGTCCGCAAGCCCAGACGTAACTGCCATTAAAGATCCTTTCGTTTGGCTTATTAAAAACAAGTATCTACACTGAAAGATCTGGACAGGCCCATTCAAAAAAAAATCAGTAATGATAAAATGTGAATGCAGGTTCACAGGTGAGCTGGGAAAGGGCCCTAAACTAAGACGCTGGCTCTCTGACGCAGCTTGAGCGGGCAGTGGGGTGACCCGCCCTGACCAAACGTTTGCACTCGGTGGGCTTGGGGAGGGGGGTCTCTGTGACTTGGGGAAGTTACTTAACCAGCTCCCAGGGAAGGCAGATGCTGCTGGCCTGGGAAGGGCTTCCCCGCCTCCCTCCCACCTGCCTCCACGCCTGCTCTCTGCCCCACCAGGCTTCTCTTCCTCCTTTAGGCTGGGGACAGTCATGGCCCTTAACAAATGACAGAAGTGTTTTAGATGACCAAGGCTCAAAAAGGCCAGGTCTCAGAAGGCAAGGGGAGGAGAGGCGGGGATGTGGCCGCCCCGGGGCAAAGAGAGCTCATAGGCTGGAGGCTCTTGGGAGGCTGGGACACCCACACGCTTAAAGGCAGCCGGTCTGGCCTGGAGGACGCGTCCCACACCTTGAGGTGCCAGGAGAGCCTCTGAACTCACACACCAGCCGCAGGGCCGGGCGGCCTTCTGAAGCCCGGTGGGTGTCCGCGCGCCGGATGTCTTGGGTGGGCTGCCGGTACCGAACCCAGAAGGACTCCAACCAGCCACCCTTCTCAGAAATAACCGTGGAAAAGCAAAGAAAATCCTTCTCTTTACAGCAGCGTGTGTCTCAGTTCCACGTCAGCACAGTTGATGGATTTAATCTGCTCATTTGAAAAGCTGTCCGTTATGTGCCCCCACGTCAAGCAGTTTGGCAGGAAGACCTCCGGTGTGGTAGAAATCACCTGTTACCTTCAGAGGAGTTTAATATTTGACTATTTGATTTGAAATCAGAAAGCTATACTCACATACACACAAAGAGTTTTCTTTCAAATGCTGACAAGTCTTGATCGGAGAATTCCATCCACTTTGCTGATTAAAAGAGGACTAAATAAACGGTGTCCTTGGTGTGCCAATCTTGACGTCTTTTCTTAGATTTCAATGCTACATGTAATTTGTATGTCCCCGGCTCAGACGTCTGATTATTCACTCATTGATTCAACAAATATTATGGAACACCTACTAGAAGCCAGGTACTGGGCATACAGCAGTCAGGAAAAAGGGCCTTGCCTCATGCAGGTAATGTTTGGATCTACCAATAGAGGGTAAACTAGCAAAGACAAATAATTAGCAACCAAGAAGACAGTTCTGACAGAGGAACATGGTTCTTCCCAGTGTCTCCAAAGGAGCCCAGTCTGGTATGAAAGGGGAGAACGCTGTCCTGAGAAAATACCCAAGAAGAGTGTTCAGGCAGACGGAAGCACCTAAGCAAAGGCCCTGAGGCAGAGAGGGACGTGGGAGAGGTTGAAGGACCGGGTAGCTGGGCGGAGGGAAGTGGAGATGAGGCTGACACCAGGACGGACGCGAGGGGCAGGTCACGCAGGTCCTGGCAGACCTCCACCTTCACCTGAAGAACACAAAGCTTTACGACCATCGAAAGCAGCGGGGTGATGTGATTCCATTTGTTTTCAAAGATCACTTTGGCTCTGAGTGGAGGGAAGTGGAGGACTTCAAATGTCCAGGACCTAAGATGGACTGAAGATGGGGGCGGGGGCAGGAGAGCAGGGTGACCCCAGGTGGGCGGCTGCCTCTGAGTGCAGGTGTGTGGGGGTCAAAGTTGTCCGAGATTGTTGAGCAGCGACAGGGGAGGTAGCGTGGGGGGTTTCAGAGGAGAGGCGAGAGCCAAAACGGTGGAGAAGGGTCATGACACAGAGGTGGGGTGAGACGTCCTTCCTTGGGATGAGTGAGATTTTCTCCGGAAGAGATAAGGGAATGAGAAGGAACGGGCTGGATCCGAACCCTAAGGAGCCTGGTGGAACCAGAGCATGGGGTCCAGAGCCGAGGGAAGAAGGGGCTTGGGCAGAGGGCGGCCACCGCTGGGCTGCAGGCGCTCAGGCCCGGGGAGGACCAGAGGGAGCTAGGGCCGTGCTCACAGGGACACGGGCCTTGCGGGAGCAGCTTGCTGACCTGAGTCAGGAAGGGGTGGAAGGCGGGGACAGTCAGAGGGAGACAAGCTGCCAGCTGCCTTCTGGGCGCCACCAGTGAGGCGGGCTCTCTAGGTCACGCAGGGAAGCAGGGCTCACCCCCAGCCAGTTCTGACAAAGAGCGGGGGATAAATAGCCTTTAACGGAGAAAGCAGCCAACCCGTTTGTAAGGCTGATTGGGGTTGGGAGTTTTCTACAGACCAGAGTATAAATGACTCCCATCCTCTGGATTTCCCCCGAGGAAAGCTGTTGGGTCTTCTTACAGCAGCTTTAAAACTCCCAGTCACTTGCATTGCCTCCAGCTTGTCCCTTCTGCACGATGCAGGGCCTTCGCACCTAAACCAAGTGTGTTCCTCCTCTGGGGTCTGAGGGCACCAGAGCCAGGCAGAGCTGGCAAGGGAAGGCAGCCTCCCTCTCTGCAGGGCAGACGCCAGGTGTCCCGTGGAGTCTGGTGGGGACCCCGAGTGTGCCCCGGATGCCGCGGAGCCCAGGCCAAGCCGTGACTGATGGTGGTCGGGGCAGATCCACCTTCCAGCCTACAGCTGCTGCTCTGCAGTTAATGGTGGATGTGGCAGTTGCCTTCTGGTCCCGTGCTGCTGTCACCTGTCACATTAGCGGCTCGGAGCCGGATAGAGCCCTTGCTCCGCACTCCACCCGATCTGGCTTCAGGTCGCCCCATCCTTGGCACTCCCCCCAAGAACGGCCCCTGGAGTTGTTGGCTGGTGAGGGGCAGCGCCCATCTGTTCGCTTGCTTGCTGCTTCTGTCTGGGCGCTGTGTCCAGAGAACGTGCGGGCCCAGGAGTGGGGAGCACAGGACGGCGCCAGGCGTGAGAGGGGGCGGCCCAGCAGCTCCGTCGGAGAGAGGCGTCGGCACAGGGCGGAGCGAGCTGGCTCAGGGACTCCGGACTCGGCTCGGGCGAGTCCCTGGGCTCCTGCGCAACTGGTAACGTGCCCACGGGAAGGGCACCTCGGGCTGCAGGCATCGGGGTGTCAGCCTGGGGATTGTCTGACACGGGGAAGATGGGGCTTGAGGTTGGAGGGCACGGGAAACCTCCTGAGAATGGCCACAGTCTCTCAGCACGACTGTCTTTCCAGGACAGTCATGGGACAGCCAGTGAGGCCAACCCCGGACAGCCCGGCCTCAGGACTCACGGCCACAGGCTATGGCTGGCCTCCATCTCCACCAGTTGCTGCCTCGCAGAGGCCTTCAGGTCGGGGCCTGTCAGTTAGAGGTGCTGGCGGGGTGTCTCTGCCAAGGTCACCAAACTTCTGACGTCCCAGGGGAGCCAAGGCGCAGGTCAGCGCTCTAAACAGCTCGTCATGAGATGAAGACACAGAAGCTGGGCAAGCGCAAGCCGCCGCACCCGCAGCTCGGACTCCAGCTGACTGCAGGCCCCTAATTCCAGCCTGGTGGGCTTGGGCGCCCAGAAGAACCGCACTCCCCTGCTCAGGCCTGACGGGCAGAGCCTGGCCCGGAGGGCTCCCCAGCGCCCCATGCGTTCTCGCTGGCAGCTGCAGGTGTGGTTCAGGCCCCCGGGGGCTCAGGGGCTCCTCCGAGAGACTGGGAGGCAGGCTGCCCGCCCCGCTGCTGGGAAACCCCCCTGGGGACGGAGCCCCGCTCAGCAGGCCTGAGGAAGGCAGGCCGGTCACTTACCTTCGATTCCTTCTTCTTGACTTTCTGAGGCAGACATGGTCTCTGGAGAAACACGATCTGCTTGGTGGACACGTGCCCCTCCCTGTAACACAGGGAGCTGGGGATGAGTCACCTCGCACCTGGGGACGCCCAACGCTCCACAGACCTCGTTAGGGCCTGTCCCCAACAGAAAGGATCTCTCCAGACGACGAGAGGCCAGGAGCCGGTCTGCCCCCAGCCCCAGGGCACGCACCCCTGCCTCCGGGGGCTTCCCCAGGGGCCCCACCGAAGCTCTGGGCACACCCCTGCGGCATCCGCTTCACAGCGGGGAACTCCCCTTCTTCCCTTTATTTGAAAACTAGTCAGCATCTTGGCCAAGTGATGACAAATTGGCTTCTTCAGTGAATCCGGATGGGTGGGAAGCCTTTTCCACACCCGCCTTTGGTAATGAGGCTGCAGAGGGGGTGGGTGGCTCAGCTGGGAGGGCACAGGAGGCCTGGCTGAGCGCAGGGTCCCGCCGTGAGCCTGCTGCCCCCGCGCTGGGCGGCAAGGCCATGGGGCTCCTGCAGGCCCAGGGTGCTGCTCGCCTTCACGGCCCTGGGAGTGCACTCTCCCTGCCGGGAAGGCATGGCCCTTGGGGCTGCCCTTAGAAGTGATAGAACTGCCTGTAAAGGAGGTGTTGTTTTCTCCCCCACCTCCACCCTTCCTATCATTTTCCTAAATCTCTTTTGCAGATGTCTTCTCTACCAAGGCAACGTGTCACCCACCACATGGAGTGTCGGAGGGAGAGAGAGGGCTTGCCCATTTGTGCCAGGGCTGGGCAGGAAGATGTCCCACATGGCCCGTTTCAGCCCTACTGCAGCGCTCCGAGGGATAGGAGCACCGCTCCCCAGACAGGAGACACAAACTCGGTTTAGGAGCAGGCTGGAGATCACAAGGCAAGGATTTCCGCGGAGGTCTGCCCGGTCCCGTGTGTTCCCCACTACCCAACGAGTGGTCACTTAAGGCACAGAGAAGTGGACGAGTAGGGAGGATTCGTCAGCGGGTGTGACTATTCAAGACAAAAAGACCCACCTATCTGCATCCTGCGGGCTGAGAGAGCTCAGAACAAGCTGAGGCTTCGAGCTCAAACGCGTCCTCAGCACGCCCCTGGTCCTCTGGGTGGGACAGTGGGGCATCCTTCCATCTGCTGGATGAGGAGACTGACTCAAGGAAGCTCTGTGACTTGACCACAGTGGACAGTCAGCAAGTGGCAGATTCAGGACTTGGAGTCAAGTCTCCAGGCCACAAATCCAGGCTTTTTTCCCATGCCCTGTGTCATCCCGGGCCCACAGAACTCTTGCATGCTCCCAGGGGCCCAAAGGTGGCTACGGACCGGCTCCCATAGCTGTGCAGACCCATCTTGCCCCCATGTCAGGAGAGAAAACGTGAGGGCCCAGCTGGGCTTGTGGACAGACTTAGGAAAGGTGCTGACGGTCACTGTCATCCTCCGTCCTCAGTCCGAGCTCTGCAGCTGCCCCACCCTGCTTTCCCCCAGATCAGCAGCTTTGCCTCATGCTGCCCATCCCCCTGCCGCAGTGAGTATGCAGCAGGCCCCGGGGAAGGCGCAGCTCTGCGGCCAGGGGAGGGGCATCCCTCTGGGTCAGTGACGAGCTGCCTGCTGTAGGGAGAGGGCCTAACTCTGCAGGCTGAGGGTCCAGTCCCAGGTTCTGCCACGTAGTGGCTGTGTGGCCCCAGGTATGTGGCAGGGCCTCTCTGGGCCTCAGTTTCCTCATCTGTAAAATGGGAATCATATCTATGCTTACAACCCCGCAAGACCGTTAGGAGGGTCTGTTTAGGTGACAAACCCAAGTTACACATGGAAGGCCTTTTCAGGCTGGTAAGACTGGGATAAGCCCATGGTCTCAAGGGATGGTGGACAAATGACCATGAATGTGAAATTGTAAGGAGGGCCCCAGGCAAGGGCCAGGACTCCAGGACTGCCCATCCTCTCTGTGGGGCTACTGACCAGTGCCGGGATCTTGGGTGAGTCCTCCAACATCCCTGGCCACACTTTCCTCAGCTGTAAAATGGGATCCATAGTAAGATTGTACCTCACGGGATCTTTTAAGTACTAAATGAGGTTCTATTTGCAAAGTGCCCACCTAGGCCAGCACAGGACACACAGTAGGTGCTATATTTCTTTTGCACCTGAGAGCCCCTGGCCCCCTCGTTCCAGATAGCTCATCTCTGACGTGCTGGTTAGTAATGATTCACTGACCAAGCTTCCCCACGTGGGCAGAGGGGTGCAGCAGAGGGCTCTGGGTATCTTGGCTACAAAACTGCAATCCTGCCTCTGTCATTTCCCAGTCGGAGAGTTTATGTAATTACTACAGCTCCCATACTCATACAGGTTTCGGTATGTTATATATATGAAGCACTTTTTGGGAACAGGGCCTAACACACAGTTCATGTTCAAGAACAGTATTAACAGACTGTCACCGTTACCTGGTGGTTCTGACGATGGGCGTCGGCAGCACACAGGTGAGCTGCCAGCCGTAGGCCGCGAGGGAATTCAGCAGGGGCACGTAGTCTGTCTGCACCTCGACACCCTGGGGGAGAGAGGCTACCGTGAGGCTGTGACCCCTCATGCCGGCACCTGCATGGCTGAGGGGGCGGTTCAGCCTGCAGCCCCGAATAGCAGAAAGGGGCAGGGTGCCTTGCAGCCCTGAGGCCCTGGCTCTGGTGACGCCGAAGGAGTTCGGAGCCAGATGGCCAACACGGGCTTTCTTTCTGGGCTCCTACTCAGTCTGTGTGGTCAGCAAGAAATTAGCACCAAAGGATGAATTAATCCATTGCTTCTGTTTTATTCTTGTCCGGACAAACAGCCTCCTGTGAGTTTCAGTGAAGTACAGTTGCCTTGCCTCAAAGACATATTCAGGGCCTCTGACAACACACACTGCTCCAGACGGTTTCACGGCATGTTGTGTGGAGTTAGATTACATCTGACAAATGATCACGCCATTTGCATCTAACACTGCAGCAATGTACGTGCACACACACACACACACACACACACACACTCATGCACACGTGCACACACAGATGCATACATCCTAGGCGGGCATGCATGCGTGCGCACACACACAGAGCTTCACCTGTGTCAGGCATCCTGCCATAAAGGGGAAAATGAAAGCAGCTTGTGTGTTACTTCATATCAGCATGGGAGGGGGAGATGAGCCCTTGCCTGCGATGTGAAACCCCAGTCTGCTCCCAGAGGACAGGGCCCTATCGCGAGTGAGGCAGGCACTGGGTCGGCACCACGCTTTCCTGCTGCACAGCCCTCACTTCTCACTCCAGGCTCCTCACTGATATTAGGAGTGCACCCTCTGCAGACCTGTGGACAAGTGGACTCCCCATCTCTGTTAGGGTGGCTTCTTGTATTTAGCTTCAGAGCATTTCAAACTTGTGTCCAGATTCCTTCCAACTGTGGCAGCCACACAGATCATTCAGCCAGGACTTGGGAGCCGTGGTGGGTACTCGGTGAGTGAAGGCACTGTCCCGCTGCCAGAGCTCACTGTCCAGCAGAGGCAGCAGTACCGACATGCAAGTAATGCAGGGCCACGAGGCTACGAAGTCAGAAGAGAAGGCAGGCTTCCCAGAGAAGGGCTGCGGAAATGCGGCGGGAGAGCCGGGGCAGGGTTTCACGGGGAAAGCCGGCATGGGCCACAGACTGCCGGGGCTGGAGCATTAACTTGGGCACAGCACTGCGCGCAGGGCCCGTCTGTGGCGAGAGGCTGCCCTGCCAGAGGCCTTTTGGGAGTAGAACCAGCTCATCGGGCTGCCCAGGGCCAGGGGGCCAGAAGAGGGATGAGGAGCAACCAGCCCTGCTTCCTCCAATGGCTTCAGAGTTCCTGTCACAGGCACATGTCCCAGCGCCTGAATCCTGGCACCTAATGGGTCTCCCTGGAGCCTCAGCTTCCTCCACGGGAAACTAGTCTTGCCCCGTGTCCGTGGTTCTCAGTGTGGCGCCTGAGCCAGCAGCCTGGGCACCCCTGGGAACATGCTAGGAACGCTGTCTTGCCACCCCACCCCGACCCTATCCTGTGCAGCTAAGACGAGAGCGCGGCTGAGACCACCAGTTAGGTCCCTTCTGAGGACAGGAAGGAGCCTGAAGGTCTGCGGCCAGACGCACCAGCTGTAACCTCAAATCCACTCTTTCCCATCACTCTCCAGGTGAGAAGAAAAAGTAGAGGACTTGGAAGGGATCAACCCTGTTAGAAATAGTGCTGCAGGGAGGAGATGGACATGAGGGGATGGGAGGAGAGGAGGAGGTCCCTTTCCCAAAGCCCCCACTCAGGCCAGAGACAGCAGGTGACCCAGCGGCACCCCACCGGCACAGCCCCTGGGGCACATGCTCCCTGCCGAGCAGCGGGGCCAGCATCCAAGCAGACATGGCCTCACCCCCTGCTGCGGCTGCTTCTGCTGAGAACCCCTGCCCCCATCCCTGCATTCCCGATTTCAAGAGAGGAGGGGAGAAGTGTTAAATCCACGCTCTCAAGCTCTGGGAGGTTATGATTACTTGGGCCCATCAGGAATAACCTTCCCACTTTATCAGGCACTGTGGCAAACCCGCCACAAGCAGACAGTAGCCATGGCAACCAGGACAAGCTTTGGCACCTCACAAAGCGCCAAGCGGCAGAGTGGAGCCCTTTCATCGGTGCCGGCTTCTCTCCGCAGGCACCCAGAGCGGCGAGACAATGGGCGAGTCCTGCTGTGGCCTGACCTGCCTGCTCAGACAGGCCTCCAGCCCGCAGCTTCGATTTTGCTCTAGTTTATTTCATTCTGTCACTGTCTTAAAGAGAAAGACAGCAAGACAGCGGGCTTTTTCCCAAACATTTCTTCCCCTCAGGGTAGAGGATGTCAGCCAGAGGGTGCAGAATCATCAAGATGAAAAGAAAAAGAGAAAACACAACAAGACATAACCCTGCTTGAGAGAGCTGAGGGTTCAATCTCGAGTGTTAATCTCCGGCTGTCACATGGGGAGTTGGAAAGTAAAATACAAATGGCAGGAGGCGAGTGTTACACTCTGCCAGACGCAACCACTCCAGCTTCCTGGCCTGGTCTTGATTTAATTAATGTTCAGTGTAGTCTACCGTTTATCTGGTGGCTTGCACAGTACTGCTACAGCATGAAGATGCCGAGCTATGACACGAGCCCCGTGCAGTAAGCAGAAGAGGCTTTCAAGTCCGTTAGCTGAGGAAGGTGGAGGAAACCCAGCCGGATGGAGGCTGCCTTGATCTGCTTGTCCGTGACACTCCAGTGAGGACAGAAAAATACTCGAAGCCAGCCTGCTTATCACACCCACAGACATTTCCTTCTTGGAGTAGGGGCGAAAATTTGAATTAACTCTCCACTCTGCTGTGTGGATATGCAATCTCCAATCACACCTGGAGTGCTAAAAAAATGCAACATGTCCTGTGGTTTCAAACTGTATAAGAAGAGTTCATTTGTATTTATGGCTCTTTATTTGCTTTGTTCCCTATAATTTCTCCAGTGGTAGACACAAACCTCCAACCAAAAATCTTCTTACCCACCAAAAATCACAACAGCTGAGCACGGAGTTTACTAGGAAATGCATATGTCTTTTGATTATGTTTAAAGATCCTCCGTGCGGGGAAATAATTAGGAGGTTAACTCATTGGTCCAGCAGAAATGTCTGTGTCCTCCATGCCAGCTTGCGCTTCTCTCTTCTCCTGTTTGAACTTGTGAAAGCAATCTGGGAGAAAAGCAGTTTAGAAGAAAAGACTGCTCGTCATACATGATTGTAACTGAAGAGAGGAGTTCAATTTCCTGCGGCTGGCTCTGGGACGGTTTCCCCACCTGCAGTGACCGGAGCCAGCAGAACACAGGGTGTGTCTTTTGTATAATCGCTGCAAACACTAATGGCCAAAGCTTATTCGCAGGGTGTGTTTACGCCGTTATTTCTTATCAGTTTCGATTATCTTTTGATCTCCTACCATTAGACACAAAAGCTTAGCATTCCCGCACACATTTCTTACTTCCTCTTTCTCAGTGCCCCAAAGGGGGCTAATGTAATTTAATTAAATCAAACGTTAGTGTTTGTGTTATTACAACTTTGCAAATATGGCCCAATGCTGGGTCAAGAAATGTGCTGTGATCACGTCTTTTTTTTTTTCTTGGAGTTAATCGTGACCTTAATTTTTTTTTCATCAGCCTGGTTGTACCCAAACCCATCATTCATTTATTGCATGCGTTCCAACACTTCTATTTTGTGCCCATCAATAAACATCCCATGTGCCTAAATGCATTAGTTGTTTTTTCTCCTCTTAGAGACATCATTTCTGGAGGTTTCTGTACCTTTGCTCCCATCTGGTCTGACTATCCAGGCCTGGCTCTCCCTCCACTGCCGACTGTGGTTGGTTTTCTCTTTCGTGGTTTCCTCATTTTGCAGGTGCACATCTTCTACAGGTTCCCAGGGAAACAATTCCCTGGAAGTCATTTGAATCCCTGCATTCCTAAAAATGTCTGTCGTTTTACCCTTATCTAACAGTTTGGGTAAGAAGTCTGGGCTGGAATCTCTTTTTCTTCTAGATGTCAGCATTGCTATTGCGCCGTCTTACTTTGATCACTACTTTGGGTCTCGCTGTTGTGTTGCCTTCTAAGACTTTAGGATGTTTTCCCTAGGAAGCTCCAGAACGTCCCGGCGCCTCCGGTCCTTCTCCCTCCAAGGGCTGCGAGCTTGAGGGCCTTGCAGTCTGAGCGTCCTTGGCCTTCAGATCTGAAACGTGTTTTCGTGGTAATTTTTCTCTCCTCTGTTTTCTCTCTTCTTTCTTTCTGGACCTTCTAACTAGTCAAAATGTAGGATTGATAATTTATTTTTATTTCTTTTTTTCCCACTCTCTTTTGCTTTTTATTTCACCTTCTAAAGCATTTCCTTTAGTTTCCAGCCTTTTAATTATGTTTAAAAATTTTCTGTTGCCTGATTTTAAGACCCAGAAGTCTTATCTTTTGATTCTTCTTTTTATAGCATCTTGGTTTTGTTTCATGGATACATATTATTTTATCTCTTTGGTTTCTTCTGATCCCTGTATTATCTCTGTTACGGGGTTGTGTGGGGCAGAGAGGGGAGCTAAGGATCTCAGCACAGTATATGAGGACTTTAAGCCAATGCCCTGGTTTTCATCTCTGTGCTCCCTGCCACCCCATGCTGTTTGTACTTTGAAGTCCGGCGTCTTCTCGGTTCTCCAAGAGAAAGGCTTCCCCCTTTTACATCTCGTCTGCAGCTCTGTGCACTTTGCTAAAGCAACTAGCATTCTATCCTCTTTTCACCTTCTTAACATTTATTGAAATCATAACTCTTTTTTCTCTTCTCCCAATCTTTTTATTCTTGTGGATATCTACTCTGTCTATGTACAGCTGACTTTCATTATTCCTAGGATTGACCTTCTATAATGTTGCCACACTGAATTATCAATACTGCACCATGGCTCTTAGGGGAAATACAGGGTTAAATTCTGATCACATCTTTGTCATCTGATCAATAAAGAACTTTAAGTGTGTTTCTGTTTAAAGGCACCTTGTGGAATATATGTTGTAGATCCATTAACTTTGAATTCATGGCCAACAGCACTAGAACAAATGCCTGAACAAAACTTGTCTAATACATGCTTTTCTTAGTAAAGCACAGCCCTCCTGTGCTTAGGGACACCAGGGAGCGCTTTAGCGCTAGGCTTGGGGGCAAGTTAAACAGCAAAACCACTCTCAGAAAGCACAGAAATGTGAAAAATGTGGCACTAAGTAGACTGCAGAAAGGCTGCTTGTTTATAGTATGAGAACTGAAACGAGAAGGCAAAGCACTGGCTGAGCTGAGAACTCACATTCTTTGCCCTCTGCATATACCTGCAGGGACCGCGAGAGCCCTGGGAGTGTGGGTTTGGGGCCACAAATAAGCCGCAGCAAGTGGACTCACAAACGTGGAATCCATTAATGACAAGGGTTGACTCCATCATCTCTCTTGATCTACTAGTCCTTTAGTATCATTTCACAGGGGATTTTCAGAAGAGAGAAGAGAGACACCTGTGTCAATCCCTCACATTTAACACAATTTTACTATTTTAATTTTTAAAGGGCCTACGGGAAGCCCTTTCTAAACAGAGGCAATAAAGCATGAACACTAAATTGGTGACACAGGAATGCCTCTGCGTCACAAAGGTAAGTGACGAGATGGGAGAACATTTGTAGCTCATGTTACAAAGTAAGTACCTAAAATTGATAAGGAAAGAAAGGACAAGAATAGAGTCACAGAAAAGGATATTCAAATGGCCATTAAGCACATGAAAAAATTACAGAATCTCACAAGAGAAATGCAAATGAAAATTACCCTGAGGTATCATATTCTCACTTATCCCATTGGCAAAGACCCAAACTTTTCACAGCTACCAAAATACCCCAGAATTAACCAGGCAGTAGGGAAGCAAGCATTCTCATGTCCCACTGGCAGGAAGGCAAACTGGTTCAGCTCCATGGACAGCAATCTGACAGTGTCTCTCAAAACTGTAAATACATTTGCCCTTTGACCCAACAATCTCATTGCTGGGAACTGATCAGTCCTATACATAAAAAATGAGAAATGCACAAAGTCATTCATTGGAGAACTGTTTACAATAGTGAAAAAGTGAAGACCACCCAAATGTCCATCAATGTCGGGCTTGTTAAATAAATTATGTCCTATCGATATGATGGCTTGGGGTGCTGAGCAACGGCTGCTCATGTGTTGAACCAAGGTACGTGGGAGCAAGAGGACCTGTTTTAGACAAGCTGAGTCTGGGGAACTATCGAGAGGTCCAGAAAGCAGCTAGATGAAATGGGGCCTGTGGGAGAAAGACTAATGCCCACCCACTCCCTCAAAGTGTGTCTAGGTCCTAATCCCTGGAGCCTAATAGCGATTTGGCAGATGTGATGAAGTTTAGGGTCCTGGGATGGGGAGGTTATCTAAATGGGTTCAATGCAATCGAAAGGGTCCCTAGAATAGAGGCAGAAGGTCAGAGTCAGAGAAGGAGGTGTGAGGATGAGCAGAGGTCCCAGTGACCGGCCTTGAGCAGGACGACCTCTAGAAGCTGACAAGCCAAGGAACAGACTCTCCCCTACAGTCTCCGGGGAGAGCAGAGCTCTGCCGGCACCTCGATTTGATGTCTTCAAACCCGCTTTGCACTTCTTGCCTCCAGAACTAGCTTTGTAGTAATTCATTACAGCAGCAACGGGAAACTAACGCACAGTCTAAAGCAAGGGCAAGGTGAGGCTGGAGGCAAAGACCTGTGGGCGCTGGCCGGCAAGGGGTAGATGGGAACTAGGGCGAGGCCGGCTGAGGACTAAAGTCCTGGGGGCAGGGGGAGCAGGAGACGAAAGGGAGAAATCAGCTCTTCAGCCGCGCAGGGTGGGAAACAGGTTTAAGAAGAAAGATTCACACCATGCAGTGTCTCAAGAGGGCAGCCGACAGGAAGCCTGGAAAATTACTTGTGGAGTGGACAGCGAGGTCTCGGGAGAACACGGCCATGCCATCTCAGGAGGGAAGTGGCAGGCCCACAGCAAGAGGCTGGGCAGTGGCTGGTAGGGAGGGGAGACAAGGCGGGTAAACTCGCTCTCAGGAAATCTCGGGTTCCCCTCGACTGCCTGGGCTTGGTGGCGACCCTGGCCACAGGGCGTGTGGGGGAATTGTGCCCTCAGTGATGGAGAGTAGGGATTCACAGGCAGGCGGGCATGGAATGCTACGCTGGAGAGATAGGACACTTCTTTCTACCGAAGGGAAAGCGGGTGCAAGAACGCTCAGGCAGCCTTTGGGGAGGATGCGGCACCCCGACGGGCAAGGCTGCCATGCCACTACTCACCCATGAATCCCCATCCTCCGGCGGCCTGGCTCCGTGCTGGGCACCTGGGAGGCCGAGCCGGTGAGCCTCTCCTGCTGCAGGAGACCCTGTCTGGGGGTGGGGAGAGGAAACACAGGGCTCCCCACCAGATGGGCGCCACCGTGAGGTACGCCGAGGGCAGGGCGGGAGGAAGGAGGACCTGCGCCTCAGCTCTCCTGGGAAAGGGCGATCCCCTCTGGCCGGGGCACGGCAGCCCTGCCTCCTCCCCAGCCCTGCCAGCCCAGGGAGGGCCAGGACAAGGGGGCTGGAGACGCTGTTTTCCTCTTGGTTTTACAGACAATGCCCCAGAAAAACATTTTGCTGATATGTATGTAATTAGGCCAACATAATAGAGTCTAAGAAAGCCGCCGGTCTCATTTTAGACAACTGTGGCTGTTATAATGTTCAAAGAAAATACATGCAGTGCATTGAAGGATTCCATTCCAAGACCCTTTACTCAGGCCCGCTGGGTAATTCACATCTTTGTCTGATTTTCTGTAGCCTAAAAAGAAAGGCAACAAAGTATGCAGCCCTTTGAGAGACCAACAAAATAATAATTGTTGTTACTGTCTGAGATACACAGTTTGCGAAAATGGCCTCAGTATAACCTCCCCGTTCCCAGACCTCCTTATGCCACAGCTGCTACTCCCATACGAGGCAGGGGCCGTTTCTCTGCCCTGTGAGTCCAGCCCGGCCTTGCGACTTGCTCTGCAACAGCACATACAACCTGACCTCCCGGGAGTTCTGAACCTAAGCCTCTCCTGGAACCCGCCTGCGCTAGGAGGACAAGTGCAGGCCTGATGGGCGCCCAGAGATGTGTGGCCCGACCAAGCAGTGGACGCGACAGACGCCATCTCGGACCAGCTGGCCGGCCTGGCGGGAGCGAGAGCGAGCCCTGCTGAGATGAGTCAAGCCCAGGCTCCATCAGCAGAATCACCTGGCTGACCTGAGGATGCGCCGGGAACAACAGAGTTGTTATTTTAACTCACTAAGCTTTGGGGTGCTTTATTCCACAGCAGAGGCTAATCGATCTATTATTATTCTTCTAGGAAAAGCTGCATGCAAAGGCAAATCTCTAGGAGGAAAACCACAGTGAAGTCACCTCATTTGGTGTGAGAGGAATAAAATACAACAGTGACTATGAATCGAATTCAGCTAATTTTCACCATAGTTCAAGCTGGCACACCCAGCCCTCATTTCCTCCATGCCAGATACACCATGGTCTCAAGTTCACATCTGAGGCCCTGCAGTCTAATTTATGATAACCCACTGTGAGGCCCAGCCCTGCCACCGGCAGGCCCTGGGAGGGAGAGATAAAAACCCACACAGGCGGAGGACACCCTGGCTCCAGACGCTGACCTGGCTTCTCCTAGGCACCAGGCATGCCAAGCTGGCAGAGAAACCAAACCTGCACGAGGAAGATAACACCTCCTGGATTCTGGGACACGCAGGCTGACTTGGGCCTGGCATGTGCGGTTTCTCTTAAGTCACAGACTCAGAAGGCAGGAAGGGGAGGGGGCTGTGGGGTGGAGGGGCAGGGGTGGCATGCCATGTCGTGGGGGCTGCCTGACAGGCACCTGCAGGGGCCGACTGAGCACCAGGAGAGGTGCGTTTCCATCCAGAGCCCCTGGAGCAGGGAATGAGGCGGGCGTTTGGAGGGCAAGGGGCGGTGGTTGGGCACACAGTGACCGCCGGGCAGGCGCTGCTGCATTCCGCGTGCAAACAGTTCAGTAACTCAGAGCTGCTACACCCTGTTGGCAGCACTGCGTGAGCTTTTATCCTCCAGGAGCTGACATTCCACACACGCACTGAATGCGTTGGGGCGAGCAGGTCCAACGTGCCTCCCACAGACTTGGAAACACTTTTGTTTGATAACAATTAAACAAGAAACATTTTCTCCATCTAGGGACTTGCCAAGTCCCTCCCACTTGCTGGGATGGGTGAGGAATTAGGCTTTCTGGGAGTGAATAGGGTTTTCCACTTTATTACTCTCTCTCTAGACAATTTGAGGTGCATGAAGATGGTATCTTTAACCTTATTTCTTTCACCTTATCTACTCCCTAGAAAAGAGAGGATTTAAAAATAACTTTCACCTTGTATATAATTAACAGGTATTCACTTTGGAGTGGGGCACCCGGAAGTTGGTGAGCAAAGACTCCAGAACTTTCTACTACGTCAAAGGTATGGCTTCCCCCTACCACAGATTCGTGACATCCTACCAACATTCACAGAACGCTCCCGAGAGGGTGGCCCTGAGCAGGGCAGGCTCAGAACCCCGCAGAGAGGAAATTAAAGTTCAGGGCTGTTCCATCGTCACTGCCCAAGCTGGCAGGGACAGGGCCACAGATGCACACGTGCGGGGCCGCGCCGGCGAGGGCTCGCCCTGGACAGAAGGCCGGCTTCCGGCCTGGGGCGCCAGGCGCCAGACTTGCTCTCCCCACTTTGTCCGCCTGGTGAGACTGAGCCGCTGTGCCCCACTTCAGCCTTTGGTCACTGTTCTCTCCCAGGCGACCCAGCCGTCAGCATCTCGTCCCTGTGGCTGCCGCGGCCCGGCCCCAACCCTCTCTCCTCCTGCCTGCTTCCCTGAGGTTAATTATCCCGCTCTGATCCCACGGCATGTCCTCTGAGGACCCTGATCCTGGGAAGAGGACTTCTGGTCGGGCTTCCGACCACACTGTCCAGCCTTCGGGATGTGCCAGACCCTGACAGCTCAGCACCCCCGTCGCCACAGTCCTTCCACTCTCTCCACTGCAGCCGAGGCATAAACCGCCAGTGCTGGCCACAGAGGCGCTCCTCCATCAGCGTCTGGGCTGGGGCCCAGCAAAAGACAAGGTGATGGAAAGAAAACCACCACCAAAGAAATCAAACTGGTCTTGGAGAGACTGGCCAGTTGTCTGGGACCTCTCAGAAATTCCCTTACCCTCTGCCTCTGGCCTGTCACCTCATCTGCCGGTCACTACTCGGCACTGACTTGCATGTTTATTTATCGTGCCCTCCTTTGCTGGAATGCAATCCCCACAAGGGCCTGGATTTTGTCTTGCTGCTGGTGAGCCCCAGGCACCTAGGGAAGCATCCGGCACAGCGTGAATGCTCAGTAAGCTGTTGTCAAGTGAACGAATGAATGTACCCATGCTCACATTTTTTGGGGTAGATTCTGCTGCCTCTGTCTGTTATCTTCTCAAAGTCTTCGCTATGTTGTAAATCACATTTAACATTGATGCGACATAAGCTGCCCACTAAAAAATGTGAGTTTATCTGCCAGGATAGTGCAGTACTATTCTTCTGGGCATTCTGTGTGTGGAAGTTGATGTAAGTCATGTGTGAAATTAAATGCACAGTCATATACTGGTCACCAAGCACTAAGGCCCCTGCATGTTTCTACAAAGACAATCGGTAAATTATTAAACTGGCCACACACAGATTTGTCCTGCATCTATGCCCACTGCCGTGTGCTGCAGATTGCCTTCTCAGAAGATACTGTCTATTTCTCCACTTCATGAATCTGAGCTTGGTTTGAGACTTTGTCAATCAGATATTAACAAATGCAATGCAAACTGAGGCAAGAAATAAGCTAGCACACTAGGGCTCTTGAAAACCTTGAGATGACCTCCTCTGAAGAAGCTCGGGCCAGCCTACTGGATGTTAAGATATGCAAAGCCCTGTTGCCCCAGCCAACAGCCAGCCACTGCAAGCCACATGAGTGAGGCCACCCTGGCTCACCAGCAGAGGCACCAGAAAGCCCAGGAGAGACCAGCTAGGCTGTTCAGAATAGAACTGCTCAGCTGACTCAAAGAATCATGAGCAAAATAAGTGGTTATTTTAAGCTACAAAGATTGGAATGGTTTGCAGCACAGCAGAAACTAACTGACAGAGACTGGAAAACACAACATCCAGCTCCCTACAAGTCTACCTGCTTCTTTCAAAGTGACTCTGTCCTTGTCTGAGACAGTGACTCTGCAGAATCTTGTGGCCTAAATAAGTTTTTAATAGGGTAATGTCCTTGCGATCATCCCTGTCCTGGCCTCTTGCCCAAGGTCCTCTTCTGAACAGCATCAAGAATTTTCAAGGGGAATTCAAAAGTCAAGCCAGCTTAAAAGAGTCTGGGCCTCTAAGTCAACGAGTGGTGTGAAGTGTGAGGCTGCTGCTGAGGGACCGTCATGGGTGTGAATGCAAGAAAATGGAAGCCACCTAAAATCCACCGACAGAAAGCTAATGAAATAGAATTCAAATAGGATTGCTCATATACTGGAATAATCTACAACCCCTTAAAATGATGAAGTAGAAACAGTATGATCTCATTTTTGTAAAAAATATGCAAGTGTAGATACAATATGTACTAGAAGAATATACACCAAGATATTATGTTGTTATAGGGCTATTTCCTCAGCAATGATGAGAAAAGGATTATTTTTTATTTCCTTTCCTTATTTGTATTTTTAAAACTGTATTCAAGTAAATGTATCACTTAAAAAATTTAAATATCTAAAAATTCACCCATTTAAAGTATACAATTCGATGGTCTTTAATATATTCAGAGTTGTGCAACCATCACCACAGTCTGAATTTAGAACATTTTCATCACCCAAAAAAATTCTTGTACCCATTCGTAGTCACCCACCTTTCCCCCATCATCTCTAGGCAACCACCAGTCTGCGTTCTGCCTAACTTGGACATTTCATATGAATGGAATCATATAGTATGTGCCCTTTGTGTTGGGCTTCTTTCACTTTAGCCTAATGCTGTCAAGGTTCATCCGTATTCTAGCACGTACCAGTATGTTGTTCCTTTTTATGGCCAAATAATATTCCATTGCATGGATATACCACCTTTTGTTTATTTATTCACTACTTGATGGACACTGGATTGTCTCCACCTTTTGGCTATTATGAATAATGCTGCTACGAAGATTTGTGAATAGGTTTTTATGTGGTCATGTTTTCATTTCTCTTGGATACAGCTGAGGAGTGGCATTGCTGGGTCATGTGGTAACTATGTTTAAGTTCTGACAAACTGTCCACATATCACTTTTGTAAAAAAAAAAGAAAAACCAGACCTCCTGGCCTCCTTAGACTAGTCCCTATGCCTTCTTAAAACTAATTTGCCAGGTGATGTAAGAAAAGTCACCCCCTTCCACCCCCACGGAAGAGGTATTCAAGAATTCTGCCTCCAGGAGTAAAAGCAATGGGCCAACCCTGCGCCCTAGCTTAGTAAAGCCAGAAGGCATCAGGTGGTCCTCCAGTCCCACAGACCTCAGGCTGGCTGAGGTTTTTACATGCACATACCTCATTTCCACTCTCAGACCTACTGACACTGGGAAGCCAGAGGTGGTGCCCGGAAATGCATTTCTGTTAAAAACAAATCCCCGGGTGACTCTGTGAGCAACAGGGTTTGGGAGCCACTGCCCTAGTGGTTCTTGTCCCCACAGGAGGACACACTGCCTCTTTCCTGGAAGACAGAACTGAACATCTGAATCACACCAGAACCTGGCTGTTGACAGCTGCAGGCCAGAGCCTCTGCTGAATGGCCCCATGGGCTCTCCAGAGGACCTGGCTGTTTTCCTTGCAATCAGGCCCACCTCCTCTAGATCTTCAGAGATCAGGAGCCAGCGCCCCGAGAGCCCCTGCTTTTCCTCCCCTGAGATAAATGTACTCAATTGTTTTCGACCATTTCCAGGAGTAGCCTCTGTCACTGCCCCTCTCTTCTGTACCCCTGCCCCTACCACACAGTCTGTCTTGTGTTTCTCATCAAACATGGTGGTTGTGGGGGAACAAAAAACTTTAAGTCCACTGTCAGCAGATGGAGGAACAGAGAGACATCAGTACCTTCTATGTGCATTTTTGTAATATGCCCAGTTATCTCTTATTAGTATGTTAGTAACTTGGTGGTGTTCCGTATTCATCCAGCCAATGTTTGGAGGAAACTTGTAACATCAGAGAAGTTCACTGGGATCCAGGGATCATGAATATCAGGAATGCCTAGTCCTTGACTCAAGGAGTTTGCACAGCTATTAAAAAATTAAATAATTCTAAACGAAGGTAGACTGTGCCTGGTGCCAAAAGGAAGGGAGGACAAATCCAGCTGATGCCAGGAAAGGCACCCCAAAGGTGAGGATGGGGAGGAGAAGGGGCTCAGCAGAGGGCGGAGAGGACAAAATGGGGGACAAAGTAAAACAGGTTGGGATCTGGGGAACCCTGCCTTGCCAGAGCCCAGAGCGTGGAGCATTCAGAAGGGTGCAGTAGATACCCTGTGGACCTGTATTAAATTCTTTTTCATTAGAATTGCTGTCAAATCAGGTATTCTCTATTCTAGATTATTGATTTTTAAAACTTAAATGCAATTGACGATTTTTTTTGAAACTTAGTTGTATCACTACTACATTTTATGGGGCTGGTGTTGATCCAACTTTGATAAACTAATAGATAATGATAAAGTCAGGGAAATCTACTCAAAAAAGAAGCTGGATCAGGTGAGCTTTTTGTTTTCCTTTTTGTTTTAAGGTGCTTTCCACAAACATCAACTGTAATCTAATTTAGAAACCCAACATGTAAAACAGATTCAGAAACAGCAGCTCTTGTTGACACTGGTATGGGGGCATCCAGAACGTTCCCCGATCCCCGCTCTCGAACATTTCCTTGACCCACCCCTCACGCCCAGCTGCCATGTTTTTGTGCAGCCCAAGGGCATCATGCCATTTGGAGCCTGATGGCCACCCAGTATCCCCCGGGGCCTCCTACAGTCTTGGATCTCCCACAGACCCTCCCCTTTTGGACCTTTACACAAACCCCTGAAAAACATGGGAAGCGTGGTGTCCTAGGGCCCATGAACAAAGACCTTTAATCAAAGCATGTCCTTGGGGAGAGCAGCCTCTCAACCAGTTACATTCCATCCATAGGCCCTTCCTTTCTATTTAGTTTTACTAAAATTCTTGGCCAAGTGAATTTCAAAAAAGAACAAATTCCAAAGGGTGGCAATGAATATGAACAACCACTTTACCGTAAGAACGTGTCCTGGCCCTCTGTACTCATTGATTTAATATAATAAGTTCTTGGAAAGCCATTTGCCCTGTGCCTTTCTGTGGCTCCCAGACTGTTTACGCATTTACAAAGTTCTTATAGGGGCCACGTGAAAAGCGTGAGAAGGAATGCAGGGGAAAAGACCAGCCCAGAGCCAGCACGGCAAGGAAACAAAGATCTCAGTCCTACAACCGCAAGGCGCTGACTTTGGCTGACAACCTGAATGAGCACGGGAGATGTTCCCCCAGAGCCTCCGATAAGGAGCACAGCCCTGACAACACCTGGTTTCAGCCTCGTGAGGCCCCAAGTAGAGGACCCAGCTGAGCCCACTGCAGACCTCTGCTCTGCAGAAACTGTAAGATAAATCGGTTAGGCATGTGTTTAAGGCTCTTATAGAATTGGCTCCTACCCTTCTAACTACCCTCAGATGCACTGGGAGAGCCTAAAAATCAAGCCCTTCTCATCACATTAATGGTTCTCTCATTATTCTGAGGAGTGCACTGAAGGTTTCAAAGCTATTTTTTCTTAAAAAATGCATTTGCCACAAGATTCTGGAAATGTGATGATTTCTTTCACCCTCCCTTCTCCTGCAACCAGGCTCTAAATCCACTGCGCCCCGTGGTCTTCACCGGAAGGCACGCTTGCCTCTCCCCTCCCGTCAGCTTTAAAAGGTCCCTGGTGACTGAGGGCCTTTCACCACCCCTCAGGAAGCTTGACAACACAGCGAAGTATTTACGGGTGCGGAAGGCCAGGAGTGGGCATTCGCCTTTAATGACTGCACTGCACTCCCCCCTCCAGTGAAGGGAGCCAGTCCTCCCTGCTGCGTATCCTGCATCCGTCATGGTTTCACAGTGGCTGACACACAGTAGGAACTCAATATTTATCTGAATAGATTTTTAAAAGGTCTTAAACTAAATTTTGTACATAACTAAATTTTGTACAGGAAGTGAAATATGGGTGTCTGAGAGAACAGCACCATTGAGTTTGTGGAAGAAAAAAAGTGCAGGTAAAGTTTAAAAGTCAAATTCTCCCTTTTGTCACCCACAGGCCGAGATGTCACCAAGCCTAGCCCCCTCCCCAGTCCCACTCAGAGGCAGACACCGACAGCCACCGGGAGCCCCGGGCGCCCCCTGGCCCCAGCGAACCATGATCCTCGACAGTGACGCGGGCCTGGGACCCACCCCGGCCAACGGGCCCGAGGGAAACTCGACTCGAGTCTCTGGGAAAGGTTTTACTTGCTAATAAACGAGGAGCACGAGGCAGGAAATGCGCCCGCCGCTCCCAGCGGTTGTCCCGTCCGCGGGATGCGTGGGGCTGCCCGGCCGTGCCGGGCCGAGGACGGCGGACGAGCCGACGGAGGGAAGGCTGGGCGCTGACAGCCGCGGCCCTGGGGCGTCTAGACGCCGCGGAGGAGCTGCCTCTGTGCCGTCTGCATCTTCTGCAGGCTTCCTGCCTGGGGGCGGGGATGACAGACCCCCGTGAAGCCACCTCTCCCGGAGCTCCCCGCCACCCGGCGCCGCCGCCACCGCCCCTACCCTCTCGCCCCGGGCCCTTCCCCGGCGTCGGTCTGCCCCTCCCACGGGATCCCCACCGCGGCCTCCGATGCGCCGCCAGCCCAGGCTGCTGCCTCGCCCACGGGGCCTCCGCGGCCCCTGGTCCCGCACAGCTGGGCTGTCGGGTGGCCGCCGCCCGCGCCCTGGCAGACAGGCCCTGGTGTCCTGGGGCTGCCCGGACCCAGTGCTCATGACAGTGGAAATGCAGCCCTCGGAGTTCAGGGCGCAGAGGCCAAGGGCAGTACCCCCGGGCCAAACTCAACCCGTCGGCAGGGCTGCGCTCCTCCGACGGGAATCCACTCCTTGCTTCCTCTGGTGGCCGCCAGCCTCTCCGATCTCCACGGCCAGCAGCCTTCAGTCTCTGCTCCGGCTTCACGCCTTTGCGACCCCGGGGTGTGTGTGAGCTCTCCCTCCGCCTCCCTCCCGCCAGGATCCGTGCCATGGTTGGCAGGCCCGTCCAGACAGCCCAGGATAATCTCCCGCCCCAGGATCACTGACTTCAGTCACATCTCCAAAAGTACTTTTCCTAGACGAGGTAACATGGGTTCCGTTACCTCCGGAGGGCTTGGAACCTAAACCCTGGGAGGGTGCCGGCCAGCGCCCACTCGTGGGTGTGCACCCGAACCTCTGAGCGTCTCTGGGCGGGGCTGCCTCCGGGAAAGGGGAGGGCCAGAGTGGGCAGGAAGATTAATGTTTAATATATGCACTTTTGGACCATAAGAATTCTGCTTAAAATTATTATAACATCCACAATAATTTATCTTGAGGCGCCACATAATTCACATTATCACACGGAATTGTTCTAAAAGACGTATTCTATCTTAGGCCGAGTTCCCCTGATGCGGACCCCGAGAGAACTGATGTGCGAGTATGTCGTCAGGGCCGAGCCTCCGGAGGAGACAGAGGGGCAGCCCGGCGACACCCCTGAGCTGGCGCCTCACCTTGCCCTGCAGGAGGCTCCGGAGGGCCAGCCGTGCTCCGAGGAGGCCTGGCCCGAAGAGCGGGAGCTGGGCCTTCATACACCCACCCTTCAAATCACATCAGAGCAAGTTGTACAAAAAAGGTGTGGAAGACAAAAGGAAGTGGAATCATCCAACTTCTACTTTGCTTTCTTTCCTAAAGGAGGCAGGAAGCATGTCTAAAGCCGGAGAGAAGAAAGGGTATGAGAGACAGAACTGGTTACTTTTTACAAATCAATTTTTAATTACCCAAGTGAAATGATTATTTCTCTCTATAAAAAATGAACACATTACAAATAAAGCTCCCACACCTCCACTGCAAGTCACACGTGACCGTGACCACCAGGCTGACGGGCGCCCTTTCGGGCCTTCTTCCTGCATTTACCTAAGTCCACAGAAAGCACATCATATTGTTCTGTGAAGTTTTTTCCCCTTTAACGGCATCACACTGTTTTCATCTGTATCAGTCAGGGTTCCCCTGAGAAACAGAACCGACAGAAGGGACAAGAGAGACAGAGACGGAGAGAGAGACAGACATACAGGTACAGGTGTGCCCCACTTTTCAAGGTCTGCATTATGCTACTTTGCTTTTATGAAAGACCTATATTAGCACCTGTTCTTGCTAATGGAAAGATATCTGAAGAGAATTTTCATTTTTACAAAAAAAGGTAAAAAGTGAAAATAGCATTCAGGCTGTTTCTGCCCCGAGCCATCGTAAAGGCAGCGCCACCCTAAGTGGTGAGGGCTGCCCGCCCAGCTCCTGCCCCAGGGACAGGCTCGGCTCGGCCAGTGCTCTGAACGGGGCTTTTGAGCGCCTGTGCTTGACCACTACTTATTCTGTGCGTCTGTTAGCAACATGTGTCCTAAGGTATGAGAAAGGCCTAAGAAGAGGTTATTTTTTGGGTGTGAGAATGCCAAAAAATTTTCCAGATAAATTAATGGTCATTGCTTCTTTGCTTCATGTCATTTGGGCTTATAGATGTTTTCACGGGAATGCTCTCTTTTGGATAATGGGGAAACCTATATGCCTACATATATCACCTACATTCCCACCTATCTATCCATCCATCTATACATACCCGTCTATACACACACATACACACACATGAGAGAGAGAGAGAAGGAGAGCAACTGACTTGCTTGGAGGAATTTGTTCATGCGTCTGCGGGGGCCGGCAGGCCCTCCCCTTGACTGGGGGAGGCCCACCCACGTCAGGGAGGGTTGGCACCGGCCTCAGTCAAACGACTGGGCACCACAGCCTGGCCAGGTAGACACACGCAACCAACCACCACAGTCTCACCCTGTGACCGTTTCTTCACTTAACCACAGTTCCTGGAGCTCCTCACAGGGCGACTGCATCCAGCTAAGGGTGTAGCACCCTCCACCACTGGCAGTACTGATGGGCAGCACTTCGTGGCCTTTTTCTGTTACTAACCATGCTGAAAAGTCCTTGTACATGTCTTCTTGTGAGCAACTGCAAGTGCCTCAGAAGAGGTGGTCATGAGGGACGGCCTTGCTGAGTCGTTTCAAATTTTTGAAATAGCTTGGGCAACCCACCCTCCCAAGCAAGCCTCGAATTTTAAAAATGATGAATTTAAAATCAGTCAAGCCTAGATGACTCCCTCTTAAGGAAAAGGTGGTCAGCCATGCCATTCTGCACACTGGTGTGCCCATCAAAGCCGAGGCGGGTCACAAGGAATTCGAGCAAAGCGGAAGTAGTGCAAGGCTGCCAGGCCCGAGCTAAGGCTGCCCTGAGCACCCGGCCGGCCCAGGCTGGGTGTGGGGGTTCACAGCCTGAGAGGGGCTGTGTCTTCAGTCCTGGCCCTGCTGTGACAGTGGCCACCGGCAGGAAGATCTTCTGTAGCACAGGAAAAAGGCAGAGGACGGCTGTCTTTGGCTCAAGGCTACGATCTCAGAACCAAAATTATCTTGGAGAAAATGGTGGCAATGAAAAAAAAGCCAGATGGTTTAAAAAGAACAAATATTGGCTCCCTTGTCAGAGCAGAAGGTGGTAAATTCTAGATATCATAGAAATTGATATTAGGTCCTGGCAAATCCTAGCGTGGACTGTTAAAGAGATAGTAGGGAGACCTTGGAGACAAAGACACCCCTGGAGCCTGCAGGAGGGGCCAGGGGGCCCTGTGCTATTGGTGGGTAGGGCTAAGGGCAAGGAGGAAGCGTGCCCCAGAGTAGGTTTCGGTTACAGAGACGCATCCGACCAAACCTCTCATGGTCCCTTTATGGAGGGAGCGGCGACAGCAGGCAGAATGACAGGGCCATCTGAAGCCTCCGCAGAGGGACTTGGGGCAGCACCAGGGACCGGAGAGGTGCCCACAGAATGCCAAGGGACCATGTCCTCCATCGAGTCTGCCTGACATTGGGTGGGACAGGAGCCACCCTACAACATGAAACCTTCAGAGAAGGCGAAGCTGGAAGGATCTCCCCCCATGTGTAGGATGATATCATCATGATCGACAATATCTCAACAGGCTGGGAAAATGAGCAGAAACAAATAGGATGGGATGAAGTGGGAGTCAGCTCACAACAGACTGAATGCTCAGCTAGAGGCTACAAAGTAGCCCACGTGATGAAACCCATATGGGTGCCCCGCAAAGCCCATTCAATCTCCTACTCTACTAGCAGAGGCCCACGCCCAGCTTCAGGGAGACCAAGTCCTCTCCAGGACACCCGTGCCCTTCTGATCCCAGTGACTGAGCATGGCAGGGGAGCCTCGTGTGACCCAGGCCTGGTTAGGTCAGTAAGACCCACTGTCGGAAGGACGTGTCATAATTTAAATTATTTAAACTGATAGGGTGTGCAAAAGAGTTATCTTTAGGAAAACTAAATAAACACTTTGAAGAGACTTGACAAAGGACTTGCTTAAAAATAACAATTATGGATGCATTAGATAGGGCGGAAAAGCTGGAAAACCCAGTCAGAGGCCGCCCCTAGACTTCAGAGACCCTGGCGCTGGGCACTGGGGGGCAGTGCACAGGACGAAGCGCAGTTCCAGTAAGCAGCCCCCAAACGCAAAAAGATTAGCAAATGGACGTGTAGTTACATATTTTACTTCAAAATGTGTAAGATATAGACATGGTTTTCTTTGGTCCTTTTTAACTGACTTTTTCAATTAACCCTCCAGCCACTGTGCTACCCACTGCATCAGTGAAATGTGCTTTTATTACTGTCTTAGGGTCTGTTCTGGCAGCAAATGAGACTGGAGGCCCTGGGAAACCAGAGGTGCTCCAGGGAGACGGGGAAGATGGGGAAGTCTCTGTGGCTCAGGGGCACCTGGTGGCTATCAGGCTGCAGGACATGCAGACTCAGGGAGAAGAGGGTCCCTGTCTCTGTCTCTGTAACTCTCATGCATTATCTATCCATCTATGTAGTTTTCCACTTTACTTTCAAAGAATCACCCTTCCTGCTCACACTCCAAACTGTTAACCCAAAGAAAGTAAACAAAATGCCATTATAAATGCCCTATGGGTGGACTTTTATGCTACTCACAGCTGCCTTTAATTTAATGCCATAGGTTTCCAAGTGAGAAAAACGCAGTTATTTGCATTTGACTTCACACTTCCCCAGCCCAACGTCCTCTAGGCTTTTAGCACAACATCAAGGCGACAAGGAGAGAACCTGTCTAATTGATGATACCAGGCTACCAGTAAAGGAAGGTGATATTTACTTACTATGTGCAAACTACTACAATCACGACTTTTAATGTATTGTATCTTAACGTTCATCAACACTGACAGGTTGTTAACAATGTCCCAATTCCTACAACTGGAAAACGGAGAAACAAAGAGGGGGGTTTACTTTTTATATGCTCAGTTACTCAGCTGGGGATAGAGAGCCAGGAGGCACATTCAGGCACCGCTCTAGAACCCACATCCTCTCCCCACCAGGCTCGCTGCTGCAGAGCCGCGGAGAGCTGGGATGCGCTGGTTTTCCTGTGAAAAAGTGTGCGTGCATGGGCACCCCTGTGCGTAGAGAGGGAAGCTGGGAAGATGTGGCTGAGCTGGAATGACACATGGCACACAGAGCCGAGGATATTCATATGCACAGGGATAAGAGGTGGGAACGTGCAAAGTCAGCCCCAGCAGTGAGGAGATGGTGCTGGTGAGAGATGCTTTGTGGCCAAAGGGCAAGAGATCCCAGGCTGGCCTGGGAAGGCAGTGGTTGCCAGAAAAGCAGGGTCAACCACAAACTAAGAGGGACCTGCCAGGGCTTGAACAGGAAAGAGCCTTCCCAGAGGCCAAAAGGGTGGGGAAGACAGGTGATGGGGCTCGAGGGTGGGTGGAACAACCCCTGCAGGGGGCATGCAGAAGTGGGGCCTCTCTGGGGTGGAGGCAGGGGTCTGACAGAGCCTCTTAAATGTGCTGAGCCGAAGGCACCCCTCCCAGGACTGGCTCAGCAGGCCATGCTGTGACGCACCTGAATACATGGGGTCCCCTAAGGCAGGGATTCTCAAGGTGGGCTGAACAGGAAACTGTGGAGGGAGAGCCTGCATACCTGTGTTTAAAAAGCTCTCTTGGTGATTCTGGCACAAGCTCAGCTTTGAGAAGTGTTGGTGTATCCTTGGGCTGAACCAAAAGGCCTTCAAACCAAGTCAGGAAGAATGTACTGGGTGCTCTGGAGACCAAAGATGGACATCACCAGACCAAGAAACTCCCAGGGAAGAGTGGAAAGTGGAGATAAATGACGATGATTATACCAGAGCCCGACAGGCTCATGCACAGGGGGCTGTGGGAGCCCAGAGGGGGGTCTTTGAGCCTGAAGGGGTCTGAAGGCTGACTCCAAGGCCACCTCTAGAGCTGCAAAGAGGAGGAGAGGCCCCACACCCGGGGCTACCGTCCGCCCAGGAGAGCCCTCCCATGCTCTTGCTCCTGAGAGACAGCATCCTAGAAGGGGGGCTGACAGTCTAAAGGGACAGAGGTCTATGGGAAACTGGGGATGCTCTAAAGACCCCGGACAGAAGAGCAAGCCTGCAGACAGGTCCAGGTAAAACTGGTGAACAAGAACATCAAAGACATTAATCCACCTGTCACCCCATCATGGAAATGAGAGTTTGTTTCTGCCTAACTGGATGCCAGTCACACCATGTATCTTAATTTTGAAGAAGTAAAGGTCCATCCAGTGGTGTTCTGGTAAATGATTAAAACTGGCTCTCCAGGGGGGAAACAAAACTCTGATTTCTAGTGTTTGCCAGTTCCCATGGGTAATGCTTCCACCATGGCCAATTTCGAGCTACCAATGCGACTGACTCTGTCGCTGAGTGTGGAATTGGGAAGAGATGCACAGAACTGACTTTGCAAGCCAGTGCATGGCACAGGCCCACCACGGGTCTTTAAAACCCTATTTCGTTTCCAAGGATTCCTGGAGAAACGTGTGTAAGTGTGTTGGCAGGGCTGGAGGCAGCAACAATGACACAACCTCGAACTAGTATCACCAAAGAGATTAATGCACAAAAACAAGAGGTCAAGAAGAAAAGGTTCAAACATCTGAGAAAGAAGTAAAATCGACAAGTAAACATAAATGGAAACCAACCAGCATATCCAGAAAAAGTTTCTGAGTAAACGCCAGTCTTTCCCCATCTAACTTCTTGACCCATAAAATTGACCTCTTTGAATTAACAAGACCACAGGGCCCTTATTTCTGTTCACAGCCCTACCTCCTCCCTCAAACACTGCATACTGTATGCGTCCACTGAGGGCACAGTGGGTTCAGAGGCTGGAGACACATCTTGGGGCACTTCCGTCTCCCCTTCCATCCACAGTACAGGACACAGCGCCTGCTGAGAGGGGCGTCAGTAGCTCCCACCATTTCAAGTGGACTGTGTGTCAGAATCCCCTGGAGGGCTCATGAAAACAGGGCACTGGACACCACCCCCAGGTTCTCTGACTCAGTAGCCTGGGGTGTGGCCCTCTGCATTTACTCTGCCCAGGCAGCGATGCTGGTGTGGCCGGTCCTGTGACCCCACCTTGAGAACTGCTCCCTTGGGCAATTTTGAATCATGCTATCAGAGCATCTTTCCTGAGGAAACCACAGTGCCCGCCCTTAGCAGCTATTTTAATGTGCAGACATCAAGAGATTTTACACATGTGCCCCGCCTACCGATCGCCCCTGCATGAGCTGCTGTTCGCGGTGCAGCCACGTGAGGCTGGCTGTCCAGCGAGCGCTACGGAGTGCAGGGCGGTGAAGGATGCCAGCTGGTTAAAGGGTCCCTAAGATCCTCGGCTGTACCCTGTCACTTCTCATGCCACCTGCGGGGGCTGGATGAGCAGCAACGCCCATCTCCCAGGGGAGGAAGTCCCAAGAGGGACATGACCTGTTGGCCTGGGACTCTGTGTTCCAGAGCCTGAGCCTCCCTTCCTTTGCACCCCATTTCCAGCGGGGGCCATGGAAACGCACTGAGATCAAGGTCAGGCAGGACCACCTGGTGGAGCCTGGTCACAAGCCAGGTCATCATCTGGTTCCTCAGCACATGCGCCCTCAGGACTCCTGGCCCTAACCTGGCTGGCCCTGGACGCCATGCTTTGGAATTCCTGTTTCTGACTACATTTTTTCTTTGGACTCGTTGCTGCCACTTGCAGGCAGTCCTTTCCCATGACTGCTCAGATGCCCCCTTCCCGCCACTTGGAGCCGCTGCAGGCTTAGCAGCTGAGGAACAGCACCCTGGGGCACCCGCCACCCCGGGCACCTGGGTGCAGTTCCCAAGGCCACAGGGTGCGGCGAGCACTGGCACCAGTGGTCAGAGCTGCACCCGCACCTGCCTTGCTTTGGCACAGAGAGCCTGGTTTGGCAGAGCCCCGCAGGGCGATGCGGGCCCCGTGCTCCTCCAGGGCCCACTCTGTGTTCCAGCAGCTTCTCCCTCTACATCCCAGATGCTGCGTGGACGGGAGACTCGTCTAAAGAGCCCAGGCTTCCACAGTTGCAGAAGTGCCTTCAAACTACACGCCAGTGAATCTCAGAAACACATCAGCTCTTCTGGAGGCCCAGGGGAATGCAACCTGAGGAACCTCCGTGCACAGCAATCTGGTGGCCATGCGGGTCAACATTTCTCAGAGACATCCTTCAGCACTTACTGTACAACCTTGCACCAGGGCCCTAACTTCTCTGTGCCTCAGTTCCCTCATCTGTAAAATATGGCCTGTCACACTACTCATCTCACAGGCTTACTGGCAAGATGCAGTTAGTGTGTGTGCACGAATTTCTCCCCAGGACACCTGGCAGAGGAGCCACAGGGTCTAACCCCAAGGACACGGCTGCTCCTGTTATTCAGGAGGTCGCAAACTATGTGCTGGCCTCCTTCATGTCTCTGAGTTCTCAGGCATGTGCAAGTTAGGGAAGGAAGGCCCTCCTCCCACCCCGTGGGGCAGCCAGCACACAGTGTGCTTCCTGCAGAAGGGGACAAGCGGGGCCCATCCCCCAGCTGCGGGTGGAAGAAGAAGGGCAGGGAAGGACGAAAGGGGTGCTCGTAGGGTTTACCCAGGTCAGGCCGCCCTTCAGAGGAAGGCCACAGTGGAGCGGCAGCCGTGGCGGCTCCGGCAACGGGACAATCACGACCCACACAAAAGCAGTGCCACAGCCAGTCCCCCACTTACTTCCAGGACCGTCCATTGTTCGACAACAATAGCGTCATAGCCCTGCATGGTTTTGCTATCTTCTGCGGAAACAGCTTCAAAAATGAATACTCCATCTGTCAAACCGTGCAAGGAATCTGTAGAAAAAGAAAAAAGGAGGGGTGGGGCGGGGGTTCTGTAAACCGTCTGTGGCAGAAGCCTTAGAAGCAGCAAAAATTTTCACTGCATTCATTAATAATCCCAATCAGAACATCTTTTCAGCATGTTAATTAAAGAAGGCTCACACAGCCATAGTCTAGCCCCATCAGAATGAATGAGACTAATTTACCTCGCAGTTTTGAATAATATCCTTGATTTTATGAGTCCAAATTTCATTGTTAGCAATCACCATTTGCTTTCACGCATTTACCTTCCTTTTCACGCCCCAGCATCAGGATGCACTGGGGAGGGCTCATGCAGAGGAAAACACAGTCATTTTTTAGAAGAGAGTTTTTAGAAGAAAACTATATTTAGGTGGGAGAGATTTTTAACACACCAGATCTGGGCTCATCAGATGCATTCTAGATGCACCGATCCTTGGAAGCGCTCATGACGGGGCTGCCCTACAGACAACACTTTTGGTGGCTCTTGCTGAGAGGTAGAATTTAAGGGACGGGGGAATTTTCCTAAATGATGTGCCACTGAAGATGTTTCCTTGGGCATCGCTCTTGCCGTATACAGGTTCTGAGTTCTGTACAACTCCACAAACGTGCACTAAACATACAGCATGATCCAGAACTGTCAGAAAGAAAACTACAAGCTCCCTGCCCCAGCAGAAGTCAGTGAGGGAGCACTTTCTGCCTCCCCTTTTGTTACTGGCCCCTAAATGCCCTAGCTTCCTTTAGATACAAGATTGTGGGAAAGACTGTGGACTTAGAAGCAGGTGGTTTGGGTCCCTGCTGCACTATGAAAAGTGGTAAGGGCTCAGTCTCTCATCTGTGAAATGGGGTTGTGGACAGAGAATCCCTCCTGGTCCATAGATTCTATTCTACAAATCAGTCACTGTCGTGGACGCACTGTGTCATGCGTCCCCACATTCGTGTGCTGAAGCTCTAACCTCCAAAGTGACTGTTGTTGGAGATAGGCCCTTGTCTGAGATGATTAAGGTTAAATGATGCCATAAGGGTGGGGCCCTAATCCAACAGGTGTCCTCATCAGAACATCACGCCCCCCACTGTGCATAGAGGGAAGGTCCCAAGAGGACACAGCAAGAAGGTGGCTGTCAGCAGGGCAGGAAGGGGGGCATCACCAGACACAGAATTTGCTTAGCACCTTGGTCGTGGACACCTAGCCTCCTGGACTATGAGAAAATAAATGGTTATTGTTCAAGCCATTCAGTCAGTGGTATTTTATTGCAGCAATACACATAAGAGTATGTTTAGTGATTTGCTATTTTTATTTTAAAAGGCCAATTCACCTAATAATGTGATCTTTTTTATTAGGAAGGCAAGAGAGACAAGCTCAACAAGTCCTCCAAATCACATGGGAGTTCAGGAATGGCCAGAATTTTCCAGAAGCCACAGAGAAAACGACTGACAGATGTAAATACATAACAATCTTTCCCTCTTGCCTTCCAAAAGATCTCAGAAACAAAAATCAAAGGCCATCAAAATGAGAAAATAAATCTGCTACAAAAGTAAATAAATAAATGGCGAAGTTTAACATTCTTCATATATATATAAAGCTTATAGTGCTTAAGGGAATTTTAACTGCACAATCATTCTAGACAGCAGTTTAACAATGTCTCAAAAGCTTGAAACAGAAAAGTGCACCCTCTTTGACCCAGAAATCCTACCTCTTTTAGTTTATTCTAAGATAACAACCACTAATACCACTGAATATTAATCTTCAGGCATTACTCATAAAATTACTTCGAAGTGTCAACAATATATATGTTCAACAATCCAAATGTTCAACCACAGAAAAACAGTTAAATAAATTAGGAGATTTCCATACAATTAAGTACTGTCCCTAAAAAATCATGGGAATTTAATGATTCAGAAAAATGCTTCAGAGACATTGTTATGGAGGACAAAACAAGAGCTGTATGTGAATTTTTATGTGAAAACAGGTTATACAAACAAACTTTCAGGAAGTACATAAAATGCTAGCAGCAGTAAGGAGTGGTGCAATTCAGTATAATCTGAATTTCCTTTTTATCCTTTCCTACAAGGTTAATATATAGTTAATATGAACATAACACAAGAAAGCAGACAACACAGATGAAAAAGAATGTCCCTTTTCTCTCCTGTACATGGCTCTTGAAAGCAGAACAAGAATCAAAAGGTTTTAGACACAATGGCGAGAAAATCTGGGGCCAACACAGATAGAACCTTCCTTAGAGTAGCTGAAGGAAGCGAAGCCTCAGAAGGTCGAGCACTGCGTCACTGGGAGTGTCAAGCCTGCCCCAAAGACCTTTCAGCAGCTCACCCCCCCAGCATGGACCGGGCACCTTCATGTGCCGGGTGCTCCTGGGGTCGCTGGAGATCTAGCAGGCAGCAGACAAATGAAGTCTCTGCCCCGTGGAGCTTACTTTGCAGGTGGGGAGGGAGCTAGTAATGTGGTATCAGATAAATGCTATGAAAATATAAAGTAGGTCCAGGAATCCCACTCCTTGGAATCTACCCAAAGAATACAACTTCTCAGATTCAAAAAGACATGTGCACCCCTATGTTTATTGCAGCACGTTTTACAATAGCCAAGATATGGAAGCAACCTAAGTGTCCATCAGTAGATGAATGGATAAAGAAGAGGTGCTACATATACACAATGGAATATTATTCAGTCATAAGAAGGAAACAAATCCTGCCATTTGCAACAACATGGGTGGAGCTGGAGGATATTATGCTCAGTGATATAAGCCAGGTGGAGAAAGACAAGTACCAAATGATTTCCCTCATTTGTGGAGTATAACAACGAAGCAAAATTGAAGGAACAAAATAGCAGCAGACTCACAGACTCCAAGAAGGAACTAGTGGTTACCAAAGGGGACGGGTGGGGGAGGGTGGGTGGGGAGGGAGGGAGATGGGGACTGTGGGGTATTATGTTTAGTACACATGGTGTGGGGGATCACGGGGAAAACAGTGTAGCACAGAGAAGGCAAACAGTGAATCTGTGGCATCTTACTACCCTGATGGACAGTGACTGAATTGGGGTATGAGTGGGGACTTGATAATATAGGTAAATGTAGTAACTACATTGTTTTTTCATGTGAAACCTTCATAAGAGTGTATATCCATAATACCTTAATAAAAAATATATATATAAAGTAGGCTACAGGAAGCGAGTGAAGGTGAAGCCAATAGTTGGCTATTTTTGAAAGAGGTGTTCAGGGTAGGTCTCCCATTTCGGGTAGAAATATGAACTAATTAAGCAAGCAATCCACATGGACCTTCAGGGTTTAAGAGTTCAGTGGATGAGGGGCAGCCAAGGACCAGAAAAGCAGCAGAATCATGAGAAGAAAGTCAAGAAGCCAACTAGGGGCTTTACCCATGTGGTCTGCATGGACAGTAGGATATTAGCGGGTGTGGGGCAAGCAGGGACTTGAAAAGCACTTGTGCGGTTGAGCTTGCTTGATCTTGTATGCCACCACTTTGTGAGGACATGCCCCAGTCAGTCTACTCATTCCAGGAAGAACAAGACACATGGAACAGAGCTACTGAGCGGAGCTTAGCTTAGATCAGCTGACCCAAAGACCTGTGGGCGAGCCCAGTATCAGCCAAGATGCCTCTATGGGCTGCTCCAGTCAACACACAAGTATGTGAGATGAATTATTACTGTTTTAAGCCAGGAACACTGGGTTGGTTTGTTACACAGCATTATTGTGGCAATAGCTGATTGATACAATGAACCTAAATGTAAGAAACATGAGACTAGTATACTTTGCTTGACCTGAGGATATTCCTGACTATTCCAGAATGACAGAGAGGCCTGAACAGCTCAAAAAATTACAGCTGTGAGGGGAATTCCTGGATCCCAGAAGCCTTATCCTGATATTATTCCAACCTGACAAGATGATACTCCATTTCAAGTGACCCTTGTGGGTTAGGCAATACCATGCTCCAGGTTCTTATTTGTTTCTTATCCTGAGTCTGTTATCATAAAGCCCTAGCAAAGGTGCTAATCTTGCCTCTCATCTGCTCTGTTAAAAAGTTTCCATCAAGTGTTTGTCCAACGCTCTCCTAAGAGACATTTATAAAGGCGGCCAGGGGAGAAAAGCAATGCTCTTCAGCTGAACCACATCCCAAGGGTTTTGGCGTCCAGGACAAGATGGACCATCTTCCAGATCACTTTCGAAGTTCTGGGGATGCAGCTGGGCCCCTGCGGAAGCAGAGCTGCTCCATGGAACCCCTTTGAGGAACGTGTTCCCATGTCCTGACCTGGGAAAGCTTGGGACCACAATTTTCTCAATGACTCCTTCAGGATTATATCAACATAGCACAAATACCCTCAAGGCTCCTACAAAAATGTTTTATCCAATTTCCAAAGCCTCTACCTACAGATGTCCTTAATGGAAAACCTCCAGGCCCTCCCAATGTGCCTCCTACGCGCCCTAAATATTAGGGCACCCAATGGTACAACAATCAGATGATGGTATCTGGCCGGCCAACAGCTCTGTAGGGCAGAGCTGAGGTCCAGAAGAGGGCAGGAGGCTGCAGCCCATCCCAACCCTCCTTCCTGTCCTCTGCCTGGCTTCCCCTCCTTCTTCCTGAGTCACAGGCCTCGGAGGAGGGCAGTGTGCTGTGGTTCAGGGGGCAAATATACGGCTGGGCCTGGGGGTGTGAAGTAGGGACAAATCTGGTCCTTATTTACCAGCCGCTTCAGCTTAGGTCTGCCGGCAACCTCTCAGCCCGCCATGCCACTCTTCTGCATGCACAGTGCTGGTTCACCTATTTAACTCTGAGGCAGGTTCAGGATGGCTGTGAAAATCTGGTCATCTGGAACAGCAAAATGCCAGCGAACCACACAGAGCAGACAGCTGCAGTTTTAAAGCACCCTTTGTTTTGATGGCCTCGTCCACTCCCCATTTCCTTATTACCTTCCATGCTCAGCCTTGCTGTAATGTGCACATTCATAGTTCTAGCTTAGAGTGAGGGCTCCTGAAGTAAAAGGCTAAATCTCCTCCATCTACAGAAAACACTCCATTATCACTGCATTTTTATTGACGTAAAGATGCTCCCCTACTGTGCACAGAAAGCTATTTGCCCTGGTATAGTATAAATATTTGATGCAGGTCTTTTGGCAAAAGGCCACCTGAACATTCCAAGCTTATGATTCACAAGAAGCATGTGGAAAAAGATTTGCCCTATTGTCCCAAGAGGTAAATTTTATGAGGCAACAGCTTTTCCCCTGCAGCCTCTGAGATACTGAGACACCGACCAGCATGCTTACCCTTCAGGACACGCTAGGTGCTCCTCTCCAAAGCCTAGCAGAAATGCACGTACTGCAACAGGTGGTCAAGGTAGATGGTCTATCTTTGTGATAGGAAAAAAAAGGCTACTGTTCTCCTTATAAGAATCTTTGCCCCCATTGGGGTAGCTGGCATAACAGATTTCCTTGGCTCTCTGAAAGCCCCTCCCCATCGATGCGGCATAGGGCTCGCGGCTCCACCCTGGTTCCAGGAATGGTGCTTGCCATCTGGACTTTGCTGTCACACCAACCTGTATCCCCACTGCAAAAGTGATCCCTGTGCAGCCAGTCCCAGAAGAGGGGGCCATGGTGCTCATTCACTGACATCGTCAGAAGAGCGGCAGGCTGGCAGCCCGGCTCACTTCTTGGAGGCCCATGGCTGCCCTTGGCTCGCCTTCCTGCATTCTCAGTGTGAAGCAGTGAATAATCTAGAGGAGCTAAAGACCCTCTTCAGTTATGGTAAGGGCTAGCCTGCAAGTTCAGGGCCATCTTCCTGACCAGACAGGGGAGAACTGCTGATCTGGGGCTTGCTGGCTGTGAGGCACGTGGTCAGGCACACTCCACGGACTCTCACTGAACCTTCCCCCAGATTCTGCAAGGGCATCATTCCTTCTCAGTGGGTGAGAACGTGGAGGCTACAGAAGTTAAATCCTTCTTCCAGGTTTGAGTGGAATGCAAGGGCCAAACTGGGTCTAAATGTGGGTGCTTGATTTCAAAGCCTACCCTCTTTCACCAACTCACAGGTATTCACTGAGCTGCTACACCGATGCGCCAGGTGCTGCGGTGGCCGTGAGCAGCCATGGGTCTGGCCTTGCAGAGCGGGTGCTCTCTGACCACTTTCTGCCTGGTGTTTTGGGTGGCATCTCAGTGGTATCACAGGAAGATGGCCTTAGGGCTTCGGTCTGGGGCCAATTCTGGGCAGTCCTTCCCACACGGGGCGAAAAATGAATAAAGACAAACTCATAAATGGATGAGTTGTAAGTGTTGACATTAGGGATACACAGCAACAAGGAAAATCTGCAGTTATATGTACAAAGGTGGCTGGATCTCACAAACATGACAAAGAAGCTAAACACAAGAAAAGCATTTGTTCACACAGTCCATTCATATAAAGTTCAGGACGACTCTGTAGTATTTCAAGCCTGGACCACAGTCACCCCTGGGGATAGGGACTGTGAGGGGCATTAGGGGGTTTGAGAGGGCTGCTTTATTCTACCTCTTGATCTGGCGCTGGTTACAGGCTGTGTTCACCTTGTGGATATCTACTGAGCTATATCCTTACAATGAATGCAGTATTCTGTATGTGTGCTATACCGCAACAAGTTTATTTTTAAGGATATGCTATAGATGTAAGAGAAAATGTATTTAACTATGTAAGTAAAATCCACCCCCTACAGTAAGTGGCCCCTCTGAAATAGGAGCCATGCCAGACAGACAGTGGCCACCAGGCCGGACATTCCTGGAGACGGCGATGTTCCAAAGGGGGTGGGTGTTGGGACCATCCGGAACTATCCCACCTCCATCCCTTTCCATTCCCCCCACACCCAGCTCTCCTTCCCTCCTCATCTGCAGGTTCCTGGTGATGCACATCCCAATATCAGCTTCTCCCCCATCACCCAGAAGCTTGTTAGTCACCTGTGCACAGCGTGCGGTGTTTGACACTGGGATGCTAAGAAGAGCAGGACATGGGACCTGCCCGAGGGTTTGTGAGTGTGTCTGCACAAAATGCATGTCTCCACATGTATGTTATTTGATATATGCACCCATGGTTTTTGCATGTGTATTTTGTAAATATAAGGTAATGCAGGTTATGTTAGGCATCAAAAAAATGTGGCATGAATATCATATGTTTGGATTTAGATGTGTTTGGGGGTCAGGAGGAGTCTTGAGGAAGATCGTCTTTTAAATGGGTAGGAATGGAGGGACACCTAGATGCCGTGTCTCCTGATGTGGACAACAGCATCTGGAATGTATTCTAGTAGTAAGAACTTAATTTACCAAAGCCTTAGAACTAAACTGCAGTTTATAGGAGATAGAGGCTACAGAAATAAGATAAGGAACATCACGAGGCACTGGCCAGACAGATCCAGAATGCAGGATATTCTGCAGGTTAAGAGGTTCAGACTATTTCAAGGAGCTTCACACAAAATTATTCTCTTACGTGAAAGAGGGAGGACCTGGTCACTGTACACAGTGCATGTTGCTGGACTGGGTCTGATTTGGACAACTTGCCGCAAAGGACATTTTGAAACAGTTGAAGACATCTGAGTGGGGGCGGAATAAAGAGGATATGGCCAGAGAGGGAAGACTGGGGGGACAAGGAGAGGGCTAGAGCAGCATGAGAGGAAGGCAGGGCCAGGACAGGGCTCAGGAACAGCGGGAGGGCCAGGGCCGTCACGGGGAGCAGGTGGTGGCCCAGCGCCATGGGTGCCATGGTGGCGGCAGCAGGCATTCTGCGGGCCGGAAGCCCTTGGGGAGAAGTCTCGGCTCACCTGGCCCTCACTGCTGACTACTGGTGCCTCCCAGCTCCACAGCAAGAGCAGAGGGGCTCCCGCCTGCCCCCACTCCCCAGAAGCAGCATGGATCCTGGCCCCATCTCTCCGGCTGCAGTGTTTGTGCCTGACCATCAGGCTGCTGCTTCCCTGCGGTGACGCTGGGGTCCCCCCCTTCCCAGGGCACCACAGGCCCTGCTGGCGGCCTCAGCCACTTGCCTACGGGGCCCCCTCCTCTCCCTCCTCCTCCCCTGCCTCTACCTACCCACAGCTTCTTTCTTCCTACCATTTTCTTGCCACTTACGAGCTGGTAACCTTGGCAGTGACTCGGTTTCTATGGGGAGAACGACAGAACCGCCCCCTGAGCTGTGGGCATTAAGGGAGCTGCTGTGTTTGAACAGCTTAGACCAGAGCCGGCAGGACCCATGCTGGGTGTCCCTTCCCATCCTTAGGCTCTGCTCTTACTGACACTTCACTTGCCAGGGCCTGAGGGTGCAGCCTTCCTGGCCCAGGACACCTGGTCATTCTAAGGCTTCATAAATGACCCTGCAGAGCCCTTGAGGCCCCCAGCAGAAGCCAAAACCTGAGCACTGTGTCTTTCCATGTACTGGGGGATAAAAACTTGAAAACAGAAGCTGGAGTCTTAACTAGATAATTTGGGCTAAAACATTACCTTGTTTATGGACAAAGTTCTTGAGTTTTATGACTCTGTGGAAAATACTTTGGAGAACAAATATTCATTTAAGAGTCAAGACTGGTGTTTTTCCAGATGGTAAACAGCTTAAAGGATATACTCTGGCTCTGCCAGACTTATTTGCAAGGACATAATTATCTTATTAGAAATAGGTTTCTTTTGTAAGTATGTGTAGCCTGCTTTTTCTTTCTTAAATTCTGGGAAAAGAACACACATATTTCATCTCTGGCCAACAGAAACCTGGGCTTTTCCAGAGCAGAAATGCCCCAACTCATGAAGTACTGCCCCTGAAGCACCCTCTCCCCCCTGTCAGAAGCACATAGGGTAAAACAGGGCTTGGATTGGGAGTGGGTCTAAATCACTTTTGCTCTGAGAAGTCTGCAGCCGTGCAGCATGGCAGCCCCGCCACGTGGATGCCACAGGCTCAGCACCGGGCGCCACAGCTGCACTTTTCCAGCTTCAGGCAGGAAGGCAGGCTTTGAGGCAGCTGAAGGCACGGGAGGATAGGGTATAACAGCGTTTCAAACACTCAAGTCAAGTCTGACAAAAAACTGTGTGAATCCTGCACTTGAGGTGGGACAATGGGGTAAGGCAGAGGAGAAGGAACAGTAACTCAGCCTGGACTGCCAACACCACGATGCCAGAGAGATGATCAGTGGCTTTGTGCACTTGCAAGGTGTCCCTCCTGGGGCTCACCTTGCCCCTGACCTGCTTGGTTAGTAGGGCCAGAGGAGAGGCTTCCCTTTTAATGCCCCCAATCTCCTGCAGGGGGATCTGCCCGTGGCTGCCAGGCGCTGCTACCATTAGTGCCTGCCAGCACATTCATAAGATGCTAGCGTGACCGTCAGTTTCCCCGGGAGACATTGAAAATGCGTAGCCACGGAGGGTTCTGTGGGCCAGGAGCAGAGTACAGGAGTCACCGTTTCCACGGCCCACCACGGGCGACAGGGTGACCCCGCAGGAGGCATGGGGCAGGCCCTCCATGGCCTCTGCTAAAGCTGGTGGATCTGGGCCGTAAGCCTCTGCCCCAAGCAGATGCTGCCACTGGCGCTTATGGCACCTCGTAAAACACACCACGAGGCTCTCCAGCTTTCAGCCACCCTGTGAGCCCCCAGAGAAGGCCTCCTCGTGCAGAGGGGCTCGCTGACACCGCAGCTGAAGGCCCAGTTGGTCCTCGTCAGCCGGATCGATGCAAACACACTCTAGAGCTGCCCTGTCCAATATATCACCCCTAGAAACATACAGTGATTTAAATTTAAGTTAATGAAAATTAAATCAATTTAAAAATTCCCTTCCTCAGTTGCACCAGCCACATTTCAAGTGGTCAGGGGCCATGTGTGGCTTGTGGCTGCCGTACAGGACAGCAGAGACATAGAACATTCCCATCACTGAAGGAAGTTCCACCGGCCCACACTGTTCAAGTTGTGTTCTTAATGAATGAATCCCCTTTCTGAAGATGCCCTTTGTCCATTCCACAAATGGGTGTGGCCCACTACATCCACAATATCTGCTACCGCTACACTAACACGTCAGCACCGGATATCGGTATTTAGATAGTAACAAGGGAGCTGGTATCCAAACTTAAGACCTGTCTGTGCTACACAATGTTCCACAGCTTTGGATGATTTAAAAGTATGTACTTTCAGAATGAACACCGATGTCTCTTTTAAGGATGTATGCTGGCATTTCAAGGATTGCAGAAAATGTAGAACCCAACTCTGTTCCTGACTCTGCTAATTCTGGGAGAGAAAACTGCTCAGCAACTAAGACCCGGTGCTGTCAGGGTCTGCCCCCTGCCAGGTTTTGCTGTGATCAACAAATTCGGTGTCACATTTCGCTTAGGAATCCTGCTGACTGGCAGCCCTCAGGACCCATACGCACTGGCTTGTGGCTCCGCTCCCCACATTGTCTCCCAGCTTCGAAGCCCCTCGTGCCTCACCTTGCCTTCCTGCTCACCCCAAACCCTTGCTTTGCCTGACACACTCCCCCACTTGGGGCAGACGTTCTCTCCGCCTTAGAAAAGCTGGTATCCATAGCACTATTCCATGCAGCGAACCCGCAGGATAAAGGCATTATTGGGGTGGGGGTCTGGGTGCACAGGACCCAGAAACAGTGTGTATCCCCATGCAGCTTACAGCAGCCAGGCTACTCGGTTCACTCCTCTGCTGTTACTGCTCCTTCAAACAGTAGTAGCGTCTACAAACAATTTGCACTTTCAGAGCGGCAGGAGCCCAGGGGATAATTAACAAACTGGGGAATAATCATTTGGAAGGTCTTTAAAAGCAGCATCGATTGAGGCCACCATCAGTGACACAGAATCCCTCTCCCTTCTCTGTCATTTTAGAAGATACCTGGCTGATGACTGGAGAGGTTTAGGGAGCAGAGGTGGTGGGCTTTATGGACCATTCTTTAAGACGTGTTAATTAGAAAGCAAATGCAGTGTGCTGTCAGTGGCAGGGCTTTCTGAGTGGGGCAGGCTCTGAGGACAGGCTAAGGTGGAAAGGGGAGGAGCAGAGTCCCCAAGGGCCACGCTAGGGCTGTGCTCCATACCGTTGACCAGGCCCAGGTAGAAGACCGCATTCACCAGCTCGCCGCCTTTCCGGAAGTGGTCGCTCATGTGCTCCAGCCAATTGGCATCCAACCCGCTCACCGTCTGGCCGTTCTTGGACACCCGGAGGGGGATGGTGACAGGATAGTACTGCCGGCACTTCTGATGGCTCTTCGGTTTGTTGAAGAGGGCCAAGATCTCCATTTCTGTTGGGATTTGTGAAAAGGGTGGGAAGGTAAGTCAAACAGTGATGGAAACCTGCCTTCCTGGGTCTAGCGGGATCCCTCAGGGGCCTGAAGAACTGACGTCAAAGGAAAAATCTGTGAGGTTGCACTGTGGCTAATAAAACCTGACTCCACATTGTGAGGGAGGATGCCCTGGGAGCGATATGGACTTCTAAAGTTGAGCTTCAAGGAGGAGACTTAGATTTTGCCTCTGCCATACAGTGAAGAGCTGTTATTTAGGATTAATTTGTACAGTTAGGTGTTTGAGAGAAGGACATAGTAGACATTTCTAGAAATTCATACAAAGGTGTTTTGGAACAAAAAGCAGACACATTTGGGCAAGAGCTGGTCTTTAAAAAAAAAGTAAATATAAAAGGAAGCATATAAAAATAAAAATACTGTTCTAATTCCAGGAACCTTGTACACCCCTGAACTCACTATTTATAAACTGAAGTGGTAGTGCTTCCTGGGGCTGAACCCATAATACTCAATCAAGCACATCAAAAATACATCGCCAATATGTAAAAATAAATATGTTCTCATAAATGAGGGCCTGCCTGAAGTCATAAGTCGCTCAAACAGCCCAGCCAGCACTGGCGGTGGGGCGCTGGGCTTTCTGTTCCTTCATTTATAGCTCAGCTCTTCAAAAATCAATACTCACTACCACCCAGCAGATGACCTGAGTCTGCAGAACGTGCCGCTGGCCACGAGTGAGCGGTATCGGCCGCCGGGAGCAAATACCTGGGATTTCCATCTAAGTCTGAAGGTCTATTTTTGTGTCACTCATTTAGTCAAGCAATCAGAGTTCACCCAGCTTAAAAAGCTTGGCTGACATAGGCTAGTCAGGAATATGCTTTAGTTTCCAAAAATATCTATTGGAATGATAATAAAATCTCCACCCTTCTTTCAAATAAATATTTTAAAGGTCATAGACAATGCTTGACATTAGCAAAAAGGACGAAGCACATTCGTGCCCCTTCAGGAGACACCAGCCCCGGTCCCACGTTCTGGGGTGCTCTTTCCCACATTTCAGTATTTCACAAATTCTGCAATATCCAAATATTAACTGAATTATTTTTTTTAAAAAACAGACTTACTTTCCTTTATTTAAATAAATGCATTTAAAAAGGAAAGTGCTTTATGACCATATGGGAAACAATTTGCCATGAATGGGAGGGAAGACGAGGCACATCAACACCAAGTATGTCTACCCACGTGACATCTGAAACGACCTCACAGAGGTATCGTGTTCTGGACAAAGGAGGTCTGTCACAGCCCCATCCGAGGGGGCACAGCAGCCATCTCTGGGGACCGGTGCTGGGCCACGGGGCTCTGTCATCAGCAGGAGTTAAGTGCCTGGGGAGCCCTTTCAGGCCGTCTACCAGATAGAACCAATTAGGAAGAGACTGTGCCCGTCTTCACAGGTGGCACCTGGATTTTGAACGACCGAAATGCTAGCTTATCCATCACGCCCACCCTCAATTACCTTTCTCAGTCCACTTGCTGGGCTCAAGAAGCTATCTCCAGCCAGTAAATGCTCTCATGTGAGAAATTAGGTCTCGGTGTTCAGAACTGGTTATCACTAAACTATTTTGTGACTTTGAAATACACACTTGAGGACTGAAGTCACGCAAAGAAAGGTCTTTAATGGTGAGAACCGAGCAATGGAATGGAGTTGGGGGACAGGACTGGAACTAGATGAGCAGGCACTTTGCAGTCCTTGGGACCGGAGGCTCAAAAGAGAAGCCGCAGCCTCTAACGGCAAGAGGGTAAGCAATGCTGCAGAGAGCCCTCAACTCCCCTTGTATTTCTTCAAAAGCAGGCCCTGTAAGCTTTGAGTACAAGTAGTTCATCTGGGAAATGATCCCAGGACCTTGGAGTTGGGGTGGAAAACAGGGAAGAGATGAAAGCATTATTGAGGTCACTGTAATGGCGACTGGGGCACGGTCCCACTGGGGCCCCTGAGGCACCGCAGGAGGCCAAGGGGCCAGGAAAGCTGGGTGTTCATCCTCGGGGACTGAGGGCCACTCCGGAGGCATTAATCCCCTGGGGCGTGTTCTGATTCCAGAGAAAGCTAAGAAGACTGTCCTCAGGCGACCCCCCTGAGGGGCTGGAGCACCCGTTACCACAGTCAGGCACCAACAGATACAAATTAAAAAGCAAAAGCAATCATAGCCTCTACATGGGGAGTCGGGATTTGGAAGTGGCCAAAGTCCAAAAATACATGACAACCCTTGATCACACAGAAGGATTCCCCACTCACATGGCAAGATAAAAACACAACCTTCCCAAATGTGTGACAAAACAGAAGAAGGGGAAGGCCGAGGAGGAAACAAGAATGTAGGGGGATGAAGGGGAGACGGAGACCATCAGACGAGGTGGCCCGTGCGGTGCTGACAGCACCCCAGCTTTCCCGTCTGGATCCTCCCCAGAGTGCAGGACTGAAGCCAGAGACAGAAATAAATTTTTCAGGAAGGAAAGGAAATGCTGTTGGAATCAAGAGCCTGCAAAGCATTAGCAGCAATGAAATATTGGGAGAAACCTGACTTTGGATGCATAACCTTTTAGTAAACCTGTCCGTCCCACTGTCTCCTGGGCCATGATTCTCTGTCCACTCACATGGAAACCAGCCAAGAGACACTGTCCTAAAATGATGCCCTTTGATGTTTTAATATTCTGATTCCCCTGTGCACAGCCTCACACGAGCAGGCACCAGGGATTCCAAAATGAAGCCCGCGTTTATTTAAATTTTCTCAGCTGTTCTGTGACTCTGCCATGACCCCAGCTGGAATATTTTTCCAGACATGGGACAGAAAGTCCCAAAGGAGGGGAAAGGCACTGTTCCTAAGAATGTCCTGAGAACAGCAGGAGGCCGGGCTGGCGGGGCGCGGAAGGAGCAGTAAGGCTACCTTGCCTTGCACCTAGTGTGGCCTTACCTTTCTCCTTCCCCCTGACGTGAGGGCTTTGTCTTATGCCATTTTGATGCCCATGCCCAGAAAAGCCCCTGTCATATGACAGGTGGCACACATGTTTGCTGGGTTAACCTAAGCCAGACAAGTGCAAGAAGCCTGGAAAGGAAGAGGGGGCCTGGGGCCTGCTGGGTGCTGCAGCCTGATGGGAGGCCTGCTCAGGCCTGGCTAGGCTCCTCAGGGGCACAGGGGAAGGAGGCAGGGGCCCGCTTCTGAGGCTTGTGCCAGGTACTGAGTGTTTAAGCACCGGATGGAGTCTGCAGTACGTCTGCTAGGATGGCCCTGCAAGCCTGTGGCTTGCAGATAGCAGACGGGCTGGTTGGTTCCTCGTGTCCAGGATGCCTCCAGGCTGGAAGCAATGAAGGGTTCAGGGTCTGGCTTAAAGCATGAAGCTCCAAGACTAGACGGGGAGAAGGAGGAAGCTGGCAAGTGAGCTGGGTGGGATGGAACAAGTGATGTGGTGGCCGGAACGTGTGGGGGCGTAGGTCTGCCAAGCCATGGGACAGGGGCAGCTAGGATGACAGGTCTGCACTGGGAAGGCAGGGCAGGGCTGTGAGCAGAGAGAGCCTGGGGCCCGTCCAGATTCTGGAATCAGGCTTGGAACCAGCAGCAGAGCACCTCTGGGCCTGGGCAAGGCCACCTGTCGGGCAAAGCGTGGGAACGGCCGTATGGCAGCACTCCGAGGGAAGCCAGGCGAGGACGGCGGCAGCCACAGGCACACCACTGTCTACAGGGGGCGCTCCACCTCTGCCATCTGCGGCGGCTCTTCCAGCCTCCAGGGGAGGGGCTGCCCAGAAGCCTTAAGTGGATCTCCGAGAAATCACAACTGGTAAATGGCAAAGTCAACAGTCTTTCAAACCCCGAATGCTGGGCTGTTTCCCAAATCTAACAAAAGGCTAATTCCATCAGTTTCCAGAGAGCAGG
>JAQQAC010011420.1:49416927-49436363 GCA_029783875.1 Phataginus tricuspis | reverse complement strand
GTTGTTTGTGTTTTGGATGTTGGCCATCCTCACTGGTGTGAGGTGATTATTTCATTGTGGTTTTAATCTGCATTTCTCTGATGACCGGCGATGTGGAGCATCTTTTCATGTGCCTGTTGGCCATCTGAATTTCTTCTTTGGAGAAGTGTCTATTCATGTCCTCTGCCCACTTCTTAATTGGATTATTTGCTTTTTGTTTGTTAAGGTGCGTGAGTTCTTTATATATTTTGGATGTCAACCCCTTCTCAGATGCATCATTTATGAATATATTTTCCCATACTGTAGGATGTCTTTTTCTTCTACTGATGGTGTCCTTTGCTGTACAGAAGCTTTTCAGCTTGATATAGTCCCACTTGTTCATTTTTGCTTTTGTTTCCCTTGCCTGGGGGGATATGTTCATGAAGAAGTCGCTCATGTTTATGTCCAAGAGATTTTTGCCTATGTTTTTTTCTAAGAGTTTTATGGTTTCATGACTTACATTCAGGTCTTTGATCCATTTTGACTTTACCTTTGTGTATGGGGCTAGACAGTAGTCCAGTTTCATTCTCTTACATGTAGCTGTCCAGTTTTTCCAACACCAGCTGCTGAAGAGGCTGTCATCTCCCCATTGTATATCCAAGGCTTCTTTATCAAATATTAATTGACTGTAAATATTTGGGTTAATGTTTGGATTTTCTTTTCTGTTCCACTGGTCTGTGGGTCTGTTTTTCTGCCAGTCCCAAATTGTCTTGATTATTGTGGCTTTGTAGTAGAGCTTGAAGTCAGGGAGCGTAATTCCCCCTGTTTGATTCCTCCTTCTCAGGATTGTTTTGGCTATTCGGGGTCTTTTGTGGTTCCATATGAATTTTAGAGTTATTTGTTCCAGTTCATTGAAGAAAGCTGTTGGTAGTTTGATAGGGATTGCATTGAATCTGTAGATTGCTTTAGGTAGTATAGGCATTTTGACAATATTTATTCTTCCTAGCCAAGAGCATGGGATGCATTTCCATTTGTTAGTGTCCTCTTTAATTTCTCCTAGGAGTGTCTTGTAGTTTTCAGAGTACAGGTCTTTCACTTCCTTCGTTAGGTTTATTCCTAGGTATTTTATTCTTTTTGATGCAGTTGTGAATGGAATTGTTTTTCTGATTTCTCTTTCTGTTAGTTCATCATTAGTGTATATGAAAGCAATCGATATCTGTGTGTTAATTTTGTATCCTGCAACTTTGCTGAATTCAGATATTAGTTCTAGTACTTTTGGCGTGGAGTCTTTAGGGTTTTTTATGTACAGTATCATCTCATCTGCAAATAGTGACAATTTGACTTCTTTACCAATCTGGATGCCTTGTATTTCTGTTTTGTCTGATTGCCATGGCTAGGACCTCCAGTACTATGTTGAATAACAGTGGAGAGAGTGGGCATCCTTGTCTTGTTCCCGATCTTAGATGAAAAGCTTTCAGCTTCTCACTATTAAGTATGATGTTAGCTGTGGGTTTGTCATATATAGCCTTTATGATGTTGAAGTACTTGCCATCTATACCCATTTTGTTGAGAGTTTTAATCATGAATAGATGCTGAGTTTTGTCAAATGCTTTTTCAGCATCTATGGAGATGATCATGTGGTTTTTGTTCTTCTTTTGGTTGATGTGGTGGATGATGTTGATGGATTTTCGACTGTTGTACCATCCTTGCATCCCTGGGATGAATCCCACTTGATCATGGTGTATGATCCTCTTGATGTGTTTTTGAATTCGGTTTGCTAATATTTTGTTGAGTATTTTTGCATCTACGTTCATCAGGGATATAGGTCTGTAATTTTCTTTTTTGGTGAGGTCTTTGCCCGGTTTTGGTATTAGAGTGATGCTGGCTTCATAGAAAGAGTTTGGAAGTATTCCCTCCTCTTCTATTTTTTGGAAAACTTTAAGGAGAATGGGTGTTATTTCTTCTCTATATGTCTGGTAGAATTCAGAGGTGAATCCATCAGGTCCGGGTTTTTGTTCTTGGGTAGTTTTTTGATTACCGATTCAATTTCGTTGCTGGTGATTGGTCTGTTTAGTTTTTCTGTTTCTTGCTTGGTCAGTCTTGGAAGGTTGTATTTTTCTAAGAAGTTGTCCATTTCTTCTAGGTTTTGCAGCTTGTTAGCATACAGATGCTCATAATATTCTCTTCTAATTCTTTGTATTTCTGTGGGGTCCGTCGTTATTTTTCCTTTCTCATTTCTGATTCTGTTTATGTGTGTAGATTCTCTTTTTCTCTTAATGAGTCTGGCTAGGGGTTTATCATTTTGTTGATTTTATCAAAGAACCAGCTCTTGGTTTCACTGATTTTTCTATTGTTTTATTCTTCTCAATTTTATTTATTTCTTCTCTGATCTTTATTATGTCCCTCCTTCTGGTGACTTTGGGCCTCCTTTGTTCTTCTTTTTCCAGTTTCAATAATTGTGTCTTTAGACTGTTCATTTGGGAATGTTCTTCCTTCTTTAAATAGGCCTGGGTTGCAATATACTTTCCTCTTAGAACTGCCTTTGCTGCGTCCCACAGAAGTTGTGGCTTTGTGTTGTTGTTGTCATTAGTCTCCATATATTATTTGATTTCTGTTTTGATTTGGTCGTTAACCCATTGATTAATTAGGAGAATGTTGTTAAGTCTCCATATATTTGTGAGCCTTTTTGATTTCTTTCTAAAATTTATTTCTAGTTTTATACCTTTGTGATCTGAGAAGTTGGTTGGTAGGATTTCAATATTTTTGAATTTACTGAGGTTCTTTTTGTGGCCTAGTATGTGGTCTATTCTGGAAAATGTTCCATGTGCACTTGAGAAGAATGTGTATCCTGTTGCCTTTGGGTTCTGTAGGTATCTGTTAGGTCCATCTGTTCTAGTGTGTTGTTCAGTGCCTCTGTGTCTTTACTTATTCTCTGTCTGGTTGATCTGTCCTTTGGAGTGAGTGGTGTGTTGAAGTCTCCCAAAATGAATACATTGCTGTCTATTTCCTCCTTCAATTATGTTAGTATTTGTTTCACATATGTTGGCGCTCCTGTGTTGGGTGCATGTATGTTTATAATGGTTATATCTTCTTGTTGGACTGACCCCTTTATCATTATGTAATGTCCTTCTTTATCTCTTGCTACTTTCTTCGTTTTGAAGTCTATTTTGTCTGATACAAGTACTGCAACACCTGCTTTTTTCTCTTTGTTGTTTTCATGAAATATCTTTTTCCATCCCTTCACTTTTAGTCTTTGTATATCTTTGGGTTTGAGGTGAGTCTCTTGTAAGCAGCATATAGATGGGTCTTGCTTTTTTATCCACTCTGTTACTCTGTGTCTTTTGATTGGTGCATTCAGTCCATTTACATTTAGGGTGATTATTGATAGATATGTACTTATTGCCATTGCTGGGTTTAGATTCGTGGTTACCAAAGGTTCAAGGGTTGCTTCTTTACTATCTAAGAATCTAACTTAACTTTCTTGTTAATTTATTGTGAACGCCGTCTGATGTTTCTTTATTTCTCCCTTCCTATTCTTCCTCCTCCATTTTTGATATATTTGGTGTTTTATTCTTTGCCTTTAGTTAGTATTTGGATGGTCTGCTTTCTTTGCTATGATTTTATTTTCTCTGGTGACATCTTTTTAGCCTTAGGGGTGCTTCCCTCTAGAGCAGTCCATTTAAGATATCCTGTAGAGGTGGTTTATGAGATGCAAACTCTTTCAACTTTCGTTTGTCTGGAAATTGTTTAATCCCTCCGTCATATTTAAATGATAATCATGCTGGATACAATATTCTTGGTTCGAGGCCCTTCTGTTTCATTACGTTAAATATATCATGCCATTCTCTTCTGGCCTGTAAGGTTTCTGTTGAGAAGTCTGATGATAGTCTGATGGGTTTTCCTTCGTAGGTGGTCTTTTTCTCTCTCTAGTTGCCTTTAATACTCTGTCCTTATCTTTGATCTTTGCCATTTTAAGTATTATGTGTCTTGGTGTTCTCTTCCTTGGGTCCCTTTTGTTGGGAGATCTGTGGGCTTCTGTGGACTGCGAGACTATTTCCTTCCCCAGCGTGGGAAAGTTTTCAGCAATTATTTCTTCAAAGACACTTTCTATCCCTTTTTCTCTCTCATCTTCCCCTGGTACTCCTATAATGCGAATATTGCTCCGTTTGCATTGGTCACACAGTTCTCTTAATATTCTTTCATTCTTAGAGATCCTTTTATCTCTCTCTGCCTCAGTTTCTTTGTATTCCTGTTCTCTGTTTTGTATTTCATTGACAGTCTCTTGTACCTCATCCAGTCTGCTGGTAAGCCCGTCGATGGCTTGTCTCATTTCTGCATAGTCTTTCCTCACTTCCCTCATTTCCTCCCTCATCTCTTGCACATTTTTCTGTAGATCCATCAGCATGGCTATGACTTTTATTCTCAATTCTTTTCCAGGAAGACTGTGCATGTCCATCCCTCAGGTTCCCTCTCTGAGGTTGTCTGGGTCTGAATCTTTGTCTGTACCATATTCCTCTGTCTTTTCATGGCTATAGAATTGGTTGCTGGTAGTTGCCATGTATGTCAGCTGGGCTGTTTATGACTTTAAAAATAAAAAATAAAAAAATAAATAAATAAAAATTAAAAAAAGAAAAGAAAAGAAAAGAATAGTAGAAAAAAAGGGAAAGAAAAAAAAGAAAAGAAAGGGAAGAAAACAAACAAACAAACAAACAAAAATGCCCACTGGGAGTGGGTTCTCTGTGAATGCTGTAGGTGGCGCTGTTGCTCCACTATTCCAGAGCCATGGCCGCACTGCTCTGCAAGGCCCTTTATAGCTCTGGCTGGGTTGGGATCGAATGGGAAGCTGTTGATCTCTATGGGGGTCTTAAGTGCGTCTACCCTTTCCCAGTCGCCAGCTAAGGGGTCCAAAGCTCCCCAGGACTCCCAGCCTGCTGGGCTCAGTGTGCCGGGGTGATCCGGCCCCTCCGCTGGGCTCCTGTCTCTTTCAGACCGCTGAGAAAAAGCGCGTGCTTTTCTTCACTTTTTTTTTCCTTTCTCCTTCCCGGAGCCTGCTGCAGGCGACTGGCACATTCCCCGCTGAGACCCTGCGCCCTCTGTCTCTCCAATCTCCGCTACACCGCGCGCTGTGTGTCGGCACTCCTGGCGCAGACTTCCACTCCCTCCCGCCTCTGAATCCTCTCCTCCCGCCGGCGGAGCGATCGGTCCCGCCAGGTCACGGCTCCGTATCTTACCCGCCTCACTGGGTACCGAGTCCTCTCTCAGGTGTAGCTGCACGCTGTGCGCTTTCCTGTGTATTCTGGTCTCTCTTTTAGGAATAGTTGTATTTGCTGTGTTTTCGTGAGTAAATATAATGTTGGGAGGAATTTTTCTGCTGGTCTGTTCACGTCGCCATCTTCCCGGAAGTCGAGATCATTTTTCTTACACCATTTATATATTCTTAACCCTTGATGGATGGTCATTAGGCTAAAGCACAGATCTTTGAAGGCCCTTTTAGGTGGACCTAAAGTGAAGTAACCGGGTAACCGACAGATGTGCACACCGCAGCAGAAGGTGGCACTCAAAAGTGTGTCAGATCCAGGAACCCGCCTCTGTGGTGTGAACACCTCTAGTTACCCTTGCAGTGGACTCATGTGGCTTTTACTCATCTTCAATGTCTGTGAAGTCGTGCTGCCAGCCCATGCTTCTTCAGAAGGGTTTTTCATTTAGTTTTGAACAGTTATGCAAATTCTCAATACAATAACCTGCACTAAAAGTGCACTAAAACTGTACTGCCAAAAATGTCTACATTTGAGAGAATATTAATAATTTCCAGAGGTAGCTCTTCCAGGAAGGAAATTAGCTATTTCCTCCACACTGCAGGTCTGTTGCAGCAGTCGAGGCTCTCCACTCCAGTCCGGTTTTCTCCCTCATAAACTGCAAGCCCGAGCTTCCCTCCATGCTGGAGAAACAGGGGCACTGGCGGCGTCGGCCCTCACGCCCTGGCTCCTGGCGTTCGCTGCAGAGGAAGCAGCTGTGACTTCTGCAGCATTTTCATAAACTGGTCCCACTGAGGGCCCAGCCCTGGGCCAACCTGAGTCTCAACTTGAGTCACAGGGTTTGGAGGCAAGAAGGCCTGACGAGGAGCCTCGGACATGCAAACCACTGGCCTGGGGGCCCACAGTATATCACATAGGCTCTCTGGGGCTCAGTTTTCACATCTATACAATGGGGGAAATCATACTTCCCTTGCAGGTGCTCTGAAGATTGGACATTCCATACGGCAGGTGTGCCAAAGCGTGGGCACAGAGAAGGTTCTCGTGGCCATCCTTGCTGCTCTACCCCCTCTCCTTGCCAGTCTGGGCTTCCGTGGCTCTGTACACGCTGCTGAGAGGCATCCAGAGGCACCCATTCTCTGGATGCAGGGCATTATTCCACCCTCTCTTTCCTCTCTGGGGCATGAAGAATCAGAGAGGCTTTGACATAATCAGACAAGTGCAAACTGGAAAGCATTCCTTTGCCCTACTGCAAACTTATCCTCTATGCCAGGGGTTCTCAAAGTGTGGTCCATATTGGCAGCATTAGCATCATCTGGGAACCCGGCAGAAATGCAAATTCTCAGGCTCCACTGAAACTGAATCAGAAACTCTGGTGGTGGGGCCCAGGGATCTGTGGTTTACTGGCCCTCCAGGCGATTCCAGTACACCTCTGAGTCTGAGAATCACTGCTCTGGAATACACATCTCTTGAGGGTGGGGTTCTGTGCACTGCTATGTCCACAGTGCTAGAATGATGTCCAATGTTAGTAGGTGCTCAGTAAGTATCTGCTGAATGAATGAAATAATGAGTGAATATGTATGGCTCCTCTCCCAGAATGAGCTCCTTGAAAGTAAGGATGGAAACACATAAATGTCTCAGCTCCACAATTCAACAAACATTCATTAAGTCCCTACAGTGACTCAGACCCATGCTGGACTTCGGTGCTGGGGATACACAATGGGAGTCTCAGCTCTCAAGGAGACTTAGCCAGTTATCGTCAACAGACCTTAAAAAAATTACACTAGTGCGGCACAATAATGCTCATGCAATGTGATATCAAAATTAAGTTCTAAACTTTATGGTCTGAGTATCATGACAACTATATAATATCTCTATTTGTGGGTAATTCCTCAAAATTTACCTAATGAGTATGCATATTACTTTTGTAATTGAAAAAAGTAAATATTTCAAAGGTTTCTCATAAAGGGTGATAAATATAGTAATGGATACAAAGGTATAGTAAAGACAGTGATGCAAGTGAGCCATTTCTGTCAGAAAGAGATGCTGGGAAAAATTTCTGACAGAAGGTCAGGGCTGTAACAAATGAAACGGTGTAATAAAACAGGAAGTGATGAGGGGTGTGACGGGACGGCCGTGTGTGTACCTCCCCTCACACAGTGTGACGGGACGGCCGTGTGTGTGACTCCCCTCACGCAGTGTGACGGGACGGCCGTGTGTGTACCTCCCCTCACACAGTGTGACGGGACGGCCGTGTGTGTGACTCCCCTCACGCAGTGTGACGGGATGGCCGTGTGCACGCCTCCTGGACACCATGCCACCGAAGGCTCTGATTTCATGCTGCGGACCGCACACCCCCAACGCCCCCCCTTTGGTGACTCCAAAGCAGAGCAGAGTGGGAGTCTGAGGGCAAAGCACAGGAGTTCTCTGAATGCTCATTTTTTATCTTAAACATTAATGAAATTTTATATTCTATACCATAGTACTGCTTAGTATGTAAAACTTTTAAAAAGATGCTAAAGTTAAATGCTCCCTACCCCACCCCAAGCCTTCCAGGGAAATCCATGTCTCAGGAATATGAAACATCTTTGTGCTAAATCTTTGCCTGCGACTCTGCTTACTTCCTTTGGGTGGATTCCTGGAAGTGGGATTAATGGGACAAGGGATGTTAACTTTTCAAAGGCTTGGTACAGGCTGCCAAACTGTTCACCAGAAAGGGTGAGTAGTCCTTTTTAACCAAAAGAACTGCGGTTAGATTTTATAAAGATCAATATTAGGCTAGACCCTAGGGGCCTTGACCTTTCTGGTTTTCCACCTTATTCTAGCACAGGTACTTTCTTTCCTCTTTTTTGTAAAGCCACTTGACTGTTTGTCCAGCTGAACCCTGTTTGTTTCTCATTCACTCATGCATTCACTTTTCATTCACTATTCATTCATGACCTTTATTGAGCCAATCTCACAAGCATGCTAATTCAACCTTTACTGGCACCCAGTTCTCCCCACTCTACACTCCGTGTGGTGACCTCCTCTACTCACCTGGGGTTAGACACTAGCCATATGTTGATTTTTACCAAGTTTGGCCTCCCAGCCCTGCCTTTCCTCTGGGATTCAGACCTGCAGGGCCAGTGCCCGCAGCTGCTGAGCCCCCACTGACCTCTTCTGTCAAACTGGAGCCACAGTGTCTTCCTCGGCTCTCGGCTTTCTTTCATCCTCACTACATCCTGCGAGATTTACCCACCAGGTGTTTCTGGAATCCCTCCCCCTTCTCCATATATCTAGGGCCACTTTGCTTCAGGCGCTCACCGTCTGTTGCTGGACACCACCATTACTTCACACTACACCAGGCCTTCATGAGCATGGAGCAAATAGATGCGGAAGACCGAATCATGGACACCCAGGTCGCTTTGGATACGGAATTCCTTACACATTGTCACATGCAGGCCCACAAAAGTGGTTTAACAACTGTGACCGATTAAAACAGTAACTTCACATTATACAACTCTTCTACAAAGACCTTTAACATGCATCATCTTATTTCTTAAAATCATACCTTACAGAGGAGGAAACTGGTTCTGAGACAATTACACAACTGGTCAAACCTCACAGGGCTGGTCACAGGCCAAGTCCCGATCTGAGCACCTTAAATCCAAGCTGATGTCTCCTCGACAAAATACCCCTCTTTGCAATTGATAAAATCCGACCTGGGCCAAGACGCCCAGCTGGACACCGGTTTAAACTAAATACACCTTCACTCACCTTTTTGTTTCTGCTGCACTTAAGAAGCAACCTGCCCCCAACACTTAAAGGAGGACCAACTACTGGTCTAGGCACCAAAAATTGAGTGAGACCATTCTTAACTGATCCATGGCTGTTCAGCTGCTCTATGAGTAAGAACAAACCTGACCACAACTCCACTTTCCCAGCTGAAAATCAGGGATCGCGATGAGAAAAATACTTCTTTTCCTTTTTTAAAAATTTATTTCTAAAAACGGTCTCAACTCATTGTGAAGAATTATATCATCTTTGTTGGCATATTTAAGAAATAACTTTCATTAAAAATAACAACATGAGATTGGGATGGTCCCAAAAATGAATACCTAAATAGTGAGTGCAAATATATACAGGTTTCCCCCACTATCTGAAAGAAGACCATTTCTATGAAGCCTTTCCTAAGCCAAACTGGCATATAGCAAAGAAACAATTACCGGTAATTTGCATGGAAAAATTTTGGCATGTTCCCACACCCTAAAAATAACCCCTTCTTACACTTTTCTGATACCTTAGGACACATCTTGCTAACAAGTGCACAAAATAAATTGAGATAAAGCACAGATTGTCACAGGCCCAGTTCAAAGCTACAGAGGTTTAATGCTGAGTATAGTTCCTGGCAAGGAGTGTGGCAGGACAGGGCTCACTGCTTGGGGTGCACAGCGCCCCCATAAAGGCTCGGGGTATACACTGCCTCTACCAGGGCTTGCCGCAAATCATACACTCAGGGCTATTTTTGCTTTTTGCTTTTTTCTGTAAAAGAGAAAATCCTCTTTGGGATTCTTTCCATTAGCAGAAAAAAGGTGCTAAGGTAGGTCTTTCATAAAATTGAAAGTGGCACAGTGCAAACTTTCAAGAAGTGGGAGATATCTGTACTCTGTCTAGTATATGTATTTGTGTTTAGAGTGTCCATCAGGGCGAAATTAATTACAGAGAAATGGCATATGAGTTGTATTTAGTAATAATGAGAGCTATTTATAACATGGGAACATGAGCAGAAAAGGCTCTTGCTGACAGGTCAGCGGGAATCGCAGTGCCCACAAGCCATACTAGATGGCATGGGAGAAGGACCAGGGACAGGCTAAGGCCCTTTTATCTGAATCTGAATCTAGGGAAAAAGGTATTATGGTTAATTTCACGTATCAACTTGGCTCAACTATGGTGACCAACTTGTTTGGCTAACATAAGTCTAAATGTTGCAGCAAAGGTATTTTGTAGATGTGATTGACATCTACAATCAGCTGACTTTAAGTACAGCATATTATCTTCCATTATGTGGGCCACTTAATCAGTTGAAGGCTTTAAGAGTAAAGACAGATTTTTTTTGAAGAAAGAATTCTGCCTCCAGACAACAACATAGAAAATCGGCCTGAGTTTTCACCCTTCAGACTCGAGACTGCAACATCCCTCTTCCCGGACCTCCCAGCCCACTGAAAGGCCCTGCGGGTTGTGGACCTCCCAGCTCCCATGATCCCATGAGCCAATTTCTTAAGTCAATTGCAATCTCAATCTCTTTCTCAGTAGATAGATAACCCTATTATTTCTGTTTCTCGGGAGAACTCTGACTTACTACAGGAGAGAAGAAGGTAAGGGAGTGAGGTGGGGAAGATCACAGGGCAGGCTGATGGAGGTCTCTAAATCTGAACCTGCCTCAGTGTGAAATGCAAAGATGGCAAAGAGCTCCCAAAGGCAGGGACAGAGCATGTGCCCTAAACCGAAACAAGACAACCAGGACTTATTCTGGTACTGAATCAAGGTCCCAGGGGAGGGGCTGAAGTGTGGTGAGAAGGCTTCACTCCTGCCCTGGTAAAGGAGATTTCTCACATTTTGAGGTGAGGCAAATTAAATCTTTAGTAGATTTAATTCTACAAGTTAGAGGCAGGTTTTAATGTTATGATGAACTTAGTGGAATTCTATAACTAATGAGATCTTTTTTTAAAGTTGGGAATCAGAAACTTATTAACTTTTAAAAAATCTAGAGTTGTGCTGTACATACAGTAGCCACTAGCTAAGTGTGGCTTTTTACATTTAAATTAAATGAAATTAAAGATCCAATTCCTCAAATATTACTCAGCTATAAAAAATAATGAAATTTTGCCATTTGTGACAATATGGATGGACCTGGAAGGTATTATATATACTAGGTGAAATAAGTCAGACAGAGAAAGACAGATACCGTATGATTTCACTTATACATGGAATCTAAACATAAGACATGTGAACCAAGAAAAGAAACAAATAAATTCATAAACACAGAGAACAAAACTGGTGGTTTCCATAGGGAAGGGAGGTGGAAGGATGAATGAAATAGGTGAAGAGGACAGAGGTGCAAACTTCCAGTTATAAAATAAATAAGTCAAGAGGAGGAAAAGTATAGCCTAGGGAATATGGTCAATAATATTGGAATAACTTTGTATGGTGACAGATGGTAACTACACTTATTAAGCGTTTTGAAATGTACATAATTGTTGAATAACTGTTGTACAGTTGAAATCAATGTAATATTGTCTATCTACTACACTTCAATTTAAAAAATCAACTATTAGTTAGGTGTGGCATTTATTAGAGACTAAAGTGCATATGAAGCCTTTTTACTGGTCTCTGAAATTTCTATCTCCTGGCAGTAAACAAAAATTCAACGCTTCAGTCTCTGGCCACATTTCAAATGTTCAATAGCCACTAGTGACTGCAATATTGGACAGTGAAGATATAGAACATTTCTATAATCAGAGAAAGCTCTACTGGACGGTGCTGCTATAGAACATAATAAAACTCACAAAATACTGAGTAACAGAGACAGAGGTTTCAGCAATGACTTCAGAGGCATATAAGATACGGTAAAGACCAAGACTCACATACACGTACATCCGAAATACATCCTAGGCCAGACCCCTGCTGATTCTGACCCTCCCTCATAACTCATGGGCCACCATTCTCTGTCAGCTGACATTTTAAAGTCTTTGGGGATTTATGTCATATAAAGGGAACCTACACACAGAGAGGCATGTACTGTGTGTCAAGAACAGGCACAAAAATGCTGTTCTGGGTTGCACAGTTACACGTGAGTCTTTACAGTGAATATTTTATCATACACACACAACCGTTCTCATCTTTTGTCACCTAACCTCTTGTACAGCTTTCTGAAAAGGGAGGTTCAAAAATAACACAGGTTTTAGCTCCAGTCTGAAGCTGCTCTTAGTTCTGACGTGTTAACACAGCATCAGGTACTGAAACCTTTACCAAGCACTGCTGGCTGTTAAGCTCCGTCACGGGGCCCATGGAAAGACCATACAGATCTGTTGTAGTTTTCCTTCTAATGACCGAGAGGTCCTAGGGTGCGCCCTGGACAAGGACTCTGAGGCCTGAAGCTATGGACCTGGCTCTGCTGCTCACCAGCTATGTAACCAGGCAACTCAGTTGAGCTATCTGAGCCTCGGTTTCCACACCTATAAAGTGGAGTGAACGATATCCATTCATTCATTCCATGATTACTTATTCAATGCCTACTGTGTGCTGGGCACTAGGTGCTGGGGCAACAGCAGTAAGCCAAACAGGCCCCATCCTTGCCCTCCTGAATTTAATATGCCTTGGTCCAACTCCAGGGGTACCTGAGAGACACTGAAGACTTAACACATCCCATCCTTCCCCACTGTCTGTGCTCAGTTTGGGGGACCAGGCTTGCCCTCGAGTCCCTGGCAGGGCTGGGGTTGGGGGAAGAGGTTCCTTTGTTCTCCTCTGCTGTCATGGGTGATTTGGTGGGAAGCCTGGGAAATGCCCAGAGAACCTGGAAACCTCTGAATTCCCAGAGCAACTGAAGGCAGAGGAGGGGCCCGGTGTTCTGGGGGGGTACAGAAGGGGTCCTTCCTTGCGGCTCTCTTCAGGGCAGGCATCTCTGACAAAAGGGGCTTTATTTATTTTTAATCATTATTATTATTTTATTGAGGCACAGACATTAAAATGCATGAATCTTAATGTACAGCTTAATGAACTCTGACATGCTTATACATCTGTGTACATCACCTAAATCAAGACACTAAATATTTTTACTACTATTTTTCTCTTTCACCTATTTTGCCCATCCCTCCACCCCTGCTTTCCTTATTAGCTCTCATCACCTGTGTTACTTGGCTCAGTTCCTTCATTTAATGTGTGCCTGTAATTTCATGATTCATTGAAAATGTAGTGCATGGGAATTAGAAATCAGTAGAACTGGGATAGGGTGCTGTTAATCTCCTATCCTCCAAACTTCAACTAGCTCTTAGCACCCCCTGAAAATCAACCTGGCAGAAGACCCCAACCTCATGTCAAAAGTCTCAGATGAAAGATGCAAACGGGAGCTGAATAAGGACAGGTCTAAATATGAGGAACAACTCAACGGTATGTCAAAGAGCGGCCAGGCGGCTAGCAGAGCAGGGCCAGAGCTAGACCTCTGGGACACCTGGAGCCACACTCCAGCACAGTCAAGAGACTTTCTCCAAGTTCCGTACTACTTTTATTTGTTGCCATCATTCTTCTTTATCTAGGACCAATTTTCTCCATGTGGCAGAAAATAATGGTCACTGACAATGTCTGAGTTTTTCTGCTTACAGCTTAGCCACTGAAGACAGAATGTCTAAACTTCCTGGCTACACACTGCATAAGTTCCCTGATTGGCCCAGCTTAGGCCACGTGCCCACTTCTGGGCCAATCAGCTCTGACCAAGGGCAATGTGGCTCCTGCGGAACTCATATACTGGACTGTGAGAACAAAGCAGCTCTCAGAAAAGAGGAATTTCAGGGCAGGTAAAACAAGTATTAAATATTTAAATATCTACCGTGGAGATACATCATCTGATATGAAATAAAATCTAAAGTTTGCTCAGTACCCACATGTACTAAAATGAGGACCAGGATACAGGTCAAGGATGGAATAAGCCAACTGGTATTTACGCCAAACAAAACTAAGCAAACGAGTCCATCTCTGCCACACCCACATTGATATATTTCAGTCAAAGTGGCTCCTGCATCCGTGCCCCAGCTTGTCCTGTCCATGCAGACACAACATTCTTCCACTTCACACCAGCTATCTTTGCCAATCTCCATCAGATCTGCTCAAGATGTTTTTCTCCCACTTTTTGAGGTAAAATTGGAGATTGTGCACCCAGACCAGGAGGGTCACAGTGGAAAGAGCCAACATGCCAGAGCAGCGGGCGGCACCTGTGGCAGAACATCACTGCCCTGCAAATCCCTCGTCTCCCATCAGCAGAACTTGGCATGTGTGCAGTTGCCTGTGCTCAGGCCAGGACCCTGGGGCAAAAGCAAGGACCCTGGCCCGTGAGAGCTGCCACCGTCCAGGCAGGAGCATTGAAGGAAAAGAACTAGGAGAGTCTGTCATTGCTCATGAATGCTGCAAGACCCCCCGAGGCTTCCATGAGATACCAGTGCACACCCACAGAGGAAATGATATATCAGGTCTCAAAGCATTATGTTAGCAAAGCACTTAAAGAGATGCCCCTCACAGTCTCATGGGAAAGCCAACGAGTATGCACTGGACTTCACAGTTTGTTAGCTTTGTGGCTCCCTGAATCCATGGTTGGTGAAATAACTTCACCCACGGGTGGGATCTGTGTACACGGAAATGGTGTGGGGGAAAGGTTAGTAAAGACGAAGAGGTAAGAAAGAGTTGTAAGTTATGCAGAGAAGAGGTCAGTGAGCCTGCACTGAAAATCCATAATCACAACAGTGCACGTTTACTGAGAGCTTACCAAGTGTCAGGCACTGTTTTAAGGGCTTTACGTGGGTTAATTCATTTAATCCTTATAATAACAATAACAGTAGGTATTCTTTTTGATTCCCATGTTTACAGATTAGAAAACAGAAGCACAGAGAGGTTGCACAACTTGCCCGAGGTCACACAGCTAGTTAGTGGCAGGTTGGATTCAAACCTAGGCACTTTGGTTATGGAGTTCATATTCCTGCCCATTACACTGCTACACATTGCATTCACTGTAATATATCCTATGCTCTAAGCTACACTATGAAATACAGGGGGCCAGATCTTGAAGAGTATTGAATCTTTAAAGTTTGGACTTTATTGTATAGGCAATGAGATGCCATCGAGGTCTCAAGGCAGCAGTGACATAATCAGGCCTATCCAAGGAAAATTAATCTGTCCACAGGATGTGGCATGGATTGAGGTTCGGCGGGGAAGAGAAGCAAGCAGACGGGAAGCAAAAAGAGTGGCTGGGGGCCTGGAGGTCCCGGCAGAGCTGGAGGGAGGTCATCAGAGCCTTCGCGTGCCCTGGGAAAGGATGGGAGAGGAAGGCGGGGGGCCAAAGGAGAGACAGCAGCCTGTGGGTTCAGAGGCGCTGCCTTACGGGACTCCACTGCGGCAGACAAGGACACTTAGGAGAGCAAAAGGCAAGACGACTAATAATTAACACGTGACAAGGACAAGCCGCAATGCCCAAGGACATAGACATCTGGTCACCCAGGTAAACATGCCCAGCAGTGAAGACCCGGAAAAGGAGGAAAGGGAGGGCAGTCAATGGAGATTTTAACTGCAATTCTTTAATTTTTATACTAAGAATGTAATAGTATATTACTGAGTAATTAAACTTTAATTTAAAAATTAGAAAAGTTAAAAATTTCAAACATTTAACATCATCACACAGATGACGGCTCTCTCTTGCCCTTCCCTGTCCAGCGTGTGCCTGGTGGCGTCCTGTTGTTACCTCCTTGGCTCCCCCTGCAGGCCCCGCCCATGAACGACGGATCCATCTGACCCACAGGGTCACAAGGAAGGCTGGCGGTCTGACAGCATCTCACAGCTTGAGTGGCCACTCTGCCAGCCTGCGTCTCCTCCCCCTGCCCCCAGCTGTCCTGCGCATCCCCGTGGGGGCCGTGCCGCACACCTCCTTCACTCCCCTCCACTCTCACAAGCCTCTGTGCTTTTACCGAAGTCCCTTCTCATCTGGGGGGCTCAGCACTTGCAGGTCCCTCTGGGGTGCTGTTCCATCCAGTCTTCCGATGACTGGTTTCCCCTTTTGCCAAGGTTTCCCCTCCCCATGAAATCCCTGAAATCCCTGAAATCCCAGGCTAAACACGGCACCGGGACATGCTCCAGCATATCTCCTCGTTCAGTTTCATCTTATCACGTACTTCTACATATTTTCTTACCAACTTACTGTCTGGCTTTCCCAGTTGAATATGAACTCCACGAGGGCAGAGATGCTGTCAATTTTGCTCCCTGCTATGTCCCCCGTGTGTGATGGAGTTTCTGGTACCTAGTAAATACTCAACGTTTATTAAAGGAATGAATAGGTAAGAGATTAAATCTGCAGCATCTGAGGTTCCTTCTGAGTGGAGACGTCTATGAGTCAACAACTTCAGGAACTATCCATCTGGGGCCAATAATATTTTGCAAATATGCTCATTTGAAATTTTGAAAATTTGTATATAATTTTGCTACTCATGTCATCTTAAAACCAAATAAAACTGAGGCTTAGAGAAATTAAGGGGTTTTGGGCCCAGGGGCTACCTCTCAAGAAAGCAACTGTGAAAGTAAGATTATTTGCAGCCCTTGGGTCTAGTCCATCTCTTAACAAATAAGGTTAATCTTCCCCTCTGGACAAAGAAAATACACAGCAACAAACAATTTGTTAGTATCAGTATTTCTTATCAAGGTAAAAAATGCCTCGTAACTGGGCATTCCTCTGGGCCTTTCTTCATATAAAGGCACCACCTAAGACAAGACAGTGCATCTCTCAACACAAACCAACCAACCCGGCCGGCATCCAGAATCATGGAGCTGTTGAGATGAACAACCCTAATTTTATTCTTTGGTAATACCAATGACCCTGGAATTAGAAGCTTGGGGCAAAGAATCTCAAGGGCTTATTAAGACCCCTGGGAATGTTCTGGAAAACCTGTTTGGCATCTTCAAGGAACTGAAATCTCAGCATCATGGTTAAATGACTGAGGCAAAAGAACCTAAGTTTAAAGAACTTTAACCAGGAGCAGATGTTCCCCTTCACACCATGCTGCTTTAACATCCAGTATTCGTGACTTTTTCCCCCACCAGTCCCTGATTTACATAGGCTCCTGAGACATTAGCAAAAGGCACTTTAACAAAACGTTGAGATGGTGTGGTAGGACCAGTGCTATCCTAGTTTTAACTCTTGGTTAAAAAAGCTTTTTTCTATTCCCATGACTTCAGACTAAGAAAAATATGACAGTCCTAAGGGCATTTTAAACCCCCATGGTGAGCAGTTAAACTAAGATCTTAGCAATGGTTTTCATTACAATGTGCTAAAGAAATGAATGTTTTATTGTTCTTTTGAATATACCCTCAAGAACACTGGATGGTTTTTCTGGAAGATGGAAATGATTTGAGAGAATTTCAGATCTCATGAAGATATGTGTTCTCTTTGAATAACAAATAGGGTTTGCAGAAGTGGGGGGGGGCCTTGCATGTACAACTGTTGAGAATTAAACTTGAAGATCATTTTCAATGCCCAATAACCCTTATATACAATATTCAATTTATTTCCACTTCTTGTTTTCATTTTTTACTTTTTATGTTTTGCATATTAGCCCTAGCATGGTCTCAGAGTTCTCTCCTAGTAGAACGAATCATAAACAAACATAGAGTGTCTGAATTCATGTATGTGGCAGATTGTATTTGCCAAAGATGACAACAGTATTTCTCATCCCACGTTCTGCTAGAACCTTGCCACTCCCCCATCAAGAGGAAAAGCAGGTGAAAAGGATGCTATGTGACTTCTGAAGTCTGGTCATAGAAATTCCATGAACTTCCATCTTGTTTTCATATACCTGCTCTTAGGACCCAGTCATCATGCTTGGAGGAAGCCCGAGCAGTCTGCAACCAGCGACACCTTGCCAGCCATGTGAGCGCACCATCTTGAAAGTGGATCTCCCATCCACCAAAGCTGCCCTAGTCAATACCGTGTGAAGCGGAGATTAGCCCAAGTTGCAGATTTGTGAGCAAAACAAATGACTGTTACCTTAAACCACTTTGTTTTGGGGTAGTTTATCACATAGCAATAGACATTCTCTTAAAATAGAGTAATCCTCACTAATTCATATCCATGGAAAGACATTAGACAAGCAGTCATTTCTTAAAGTAAAATCCATAATCCTTTATAAAGCATGCAGTTAGCAGCACTCTGTGCAGAAATATAAATAAGGATAACACAAATACTTCAAGGAGTGGGCCTCTGGGGCCTGCTTTAATAAAGAGGTCAAAGCAATTTGTAATTAGCCTCTTCGTTTGTGATGGTGCATCCCAAATGCTGGAACAAGCAGGAACCCGAAGGCGAGCACTCTTCCTGCAGCATGCCTTACATTATCAATGGGCTGAGCAAAGCTGTAGGCAAACACGCGCTCAGCTCTTGTTTATCACAAGTTACAAATGTGCAGAACATGAATTAATGATGATGTTGTATTATTCCAGAAGGATGCACAAGGGTGCCCACATTCCCAGGCAACAGCAGAGTCAGAAAGGGTCTCTGTGCTTCAGGCTTAGGGTGAATCCGTCTGTCATTCTACACCAGGTGAACGATGAAGAGTTCCATCAAAAACTAACTTCATTTCTACCAGGAATATATTTAAACATTTTCTTTTAAAGGTTTTCCCTCTGTTCAGTTATCTTTCTTCTGACTTCTACTCCCTATATCCTGCACATCCCAACCTTTTTCTCTCTCAGGGACCTTTATAAGCGTTTCTTTGACTGACTTGTGCTCAGTAACATCCTTATCACTGCCACCAACAGCATCCCTACTGAAAGCAAATGTGTATACGATGGAACATTATTGAAGCACTAAAGAGAAGGGAATCCTGCTCTTTGCAACTACATGCATGACCTTGAGGGCATCATAGTAACTGAAATAAGTCAGACAGAGAAAGATGAATACTGCACCATCTCCCTTATATGGAGGATTCTAAAAAAGTCAAACTCACAGAAACAGACTGGGTTGGTGGTTTCAGGGTCTGGAGTGTGGGGAAGTGGGGAATATGTTGGCCAAAAGGTACAGACTTCCAGGTACAAGATGGACATGTTCTGGGATATAATGTATACACAGGGACTGTAGTTAACAATACTGTATGTATTGTATAATTGAACCTTGCTAAAAAGGAAGATATTGCTATTCCACCACAAGAAAACAAAATCATAAGTATGGATGGGTTAACTGACCTTAATGTGGTAATAGTTTTATAATATATAGATATATCAAATTATCATGTTGTAAGCCTTAAACTTATACCATGTTGTCAATTATATCTCAATAAAGCTGGAAAAATATAAGATCCCTATTCCCTCTACCAAGATAACATCCTAACCACCCTCACCAGTTAAATCTCTACGACCCCACCAGTTACATCCCTACGACCCCACCAAGTCACATCCCTATGACCCCACCAGTCACATCCCTACGACCCCACCAGTCACATCCCTACG
>JAQQAC010011420.1:49393908-49416917 GCA_029783875.1 Phataginus tricuspis | reverse complement strand
TCACATCCCTACGACCCCACCAGTCACATCCCTACGACCCCACCAGTTACATCCCTATGGCCCAAACTCCCTTTCCCATACCTAGAAGTGCTGCTATAAGGCTAACTGAGTGAAGACAGAGATAGGGAGGTAACTAATTAGTTGGGGAACCTCGGTTTAATCTGTTTTCTCTGATTGCTTAGGCTGGATTTATAGTAATTAGCTATTCAAATACTAGGGCCATTTGTGCGAACACACACACACATGCACACACACACGCACACATATGCACACACATACGCACACACATGCACGCATAGGCACACGCACACACGTGCACGCATAGGCACACGCACACACACACGCGCACACATGCACACATACGCACACGCACACATGCACGCATAGGCACGCACACACACGCACACACATGCACGCGCACACACGCGCGTCTGGGTCACTGCAGGGCGCAGCAGCACTCACATAAAGACAGTCCACCTTATTGTTCAGTCTTTTAAACATAAACAAGTCGGAAGTGATCCAACAAACGAATCATTTAAACTTTAGATTTTCCTCACAACAGATTTTTTCCCACTGGAGTGACAGAAGGTGTTTACTTTTAACCTTAAAAAGAGAAAGAAAAAACTTGGTAGAAATAATACCGTTGTAGTGAACTCCAATTACAGTTGCTAGTTAAGGGAGACAAAAATAGACATCAACCAACAACCACTGATCACTGCGTGAGGAGCACGGGCAATACTAAGGTGTGTCGGTCACAGCAGAATTCCCACAGAGAGGGCATGTGGCGCTCCAGTTCAGCATGCCACCCTCATAAATCTGAGCCGATCACATATGCCTCTTTGACAATGAGGGTGACATCACTTAGAAGCCCGACCGACCACATAATGACAGACTAGTAGAGGTGGTCAGTGTGCACAGCCTCATTTTAGAGAAGGAAACCAAGAATTCAAGAACGTTTAAATGACCGCTCAAGCTATTTGGTAAGTAACAGGATCCCTTTAATGGGACTAGGAGGGAATTGTGGAATCGGGCCTGGAAGGGCCCAGGTTTCCCCTTGAGGATGCCGCCAGCGTCAGAGCGGAGCCCTCTGTGTCCCAGCCTTCCCTCCCCTCCTCACCACTGCGGACCGGTGCTCCCAGGACGCCGCTCTCTGAGCGCGAATTCCCCTGAGAGCAGAAGAGGGGAAACCTTCCTTGGCTGGAGTCCTGGTGCACTGGCTCTCGAAAGCCTCAGAGAGACTCCGCATCAGGTCAGGCGATTCAGGTGGGCTCTCCCAGTCTCGGGGGGAGGCAGGCGGCCGAACTGCCTGCCATGAAAACCTCCATTTCCCAGACGACTCCCACCCTCCACAGGCTGTGAGGTTAGTTCAAAGTCCCACACTCATTATCCGGGCTGGATCCCAGACAAATCCGCAAACAGGAGGTCTCACTGAGCAGGGATGGTCCGCACCTCTGAGCAACGCAGATGGGAAAGTTCAACCTGTGCTGTAAAGCTGTCAGCTACCACATGTGTTCACTGACGGTGCATAATTAGCACTCGAGGCATGTTCCATGTCACAGAAAACACACACACACAGGCACATATACATACATACATACATATATATATGCGTGCATTCTGCTTGGGGGCTTTCCTGCTGATAACAGTAAATTCCATATTGTGAGCATGTCTGCTAGGAAGTGTGAAGCAGAAATGGTGACACAGAGCCCTCACAAGTCCCTCCCAGGGAGGTTTTACTCAACAAGTCTCAGCCACCCTAAACACTGAAGTTACCGTGAGGTACGTGAAAAGAAAACGTGTGAACACCCGTCTGCTTTACCTTGGTAGCCTGGCCTCGGAAAGCACGTGCTTCTGTACAGTTCTGACACCTCTCAGGCCTTGGCAATCCACAAGCTCCTGCTCTTTCCTTCCGTAAATACTCACTGAGCACCTACTACCTGACATGGGCTCCTCTGGCATGGAAAACAGAGATGGGAAACAATAAGCATAATAATTAAGTAAAAACAGTAAAGTATCTAAGGAGGTGAAAAGAGTTTGGGTACAAGAGAAATGGAGAAGGGTAAAGGCAGTCCCTAGGGTGAGGAGTGGCGGAGAGCTAGTGCTCTTATAAAAAGCGGTGGGCAGGGTAGGTGCATGTACTGAGATTTGAGCAAAGATTTGGAGGAAGTGCAGTTAGCCCAGCAAATAGGGAAAGAAGATCCATAAAAGTTCTCTCTCCTGCCAAGAGTTAGACATTTAATAACCACAGCATGATGACCTGTTGACAGTAAGCTGCAAAGGAAAATACACAGTCCCTACATAATCACACACTACATCTCCTGGATAAAGCCTGATATATCCTGGGATTTAGCCCCTACATGTTACTTCTCAGAAAAGAGGGAATTACATTATACCTTTACAGACTTACAACGTCTCTCACAATACAAAGACTCTGTCATTTTATTTTGATGACAAAATGCTTACTAGGACAATCACATTAAGTCAAAGCTGGTTTGGGAACTTTATTAAGGTTATCTGATGGACTTAATTTTTTAAAAGGTGGGAAATGCATTTAACAAAACTTTAAAATAATTCCTATAGCATGAAACAGAATTTTGGATACTGAAGTAAGCATGCTTCTTACTGATTGCTTTTAAAAAGTGATGCAGGATTTCTAAACACAAAGAAAATGAACAGGAGACAGGGGCTTGGAGGAGCCTCACAGATGGGGTATTGAGCAAAAGAGGCCTCTTAGAAAGGGTTCCACTTGTATAAAGTTCAAAACCAGGAGTAGCTACCCTGTAGCATTAGAAAGTAGACAACAGGCACCTGTGGGGAGCAGGGAGGGGAAAGGGATGGGAGTGGCCACAGCAAGCACTCGGAGCTGTTCTGTTTCATGGCCTGGGTGCTGGTTACCCAGGTGTGTTCATGTGGTGCAAACTCACTGGCTGTACACGTACGGTTTATGCACTCTCCTGTATTTATGTTATCTTTAATAAAAGAGACTTCTCCTGTTTCTAAGAGCAGTGCAGAGTCAGTGGCTGTACTGTGGAGTTTTCAGTTACTGGATAAGAAAAAACTTTTCTAATGTTAAATGAATGAGCACTTGTGACTCAGAATAGAGTTTCCAGCAAAAACATCACTCATGAATTTTAAAAGCACTCGATTCCAAACAATTTGGATGAAAGCAAATACGATTTGAGCTTGACGCCTGTGTTAGCCCAAAAGTCATTCTGGTGAAGATGAAGACACTGAAGGCAAAGACGCTTGAGAAACCTTGGAATAAAACTGTTTCCTGAAATGCAAACATGGGAAGAACATACTATTTCCAAATGTATACATTTTTTATATAATTGTCAATATGCATACACAACTAAATAATAATCAGTATTATAAACAAATTTTAATGATTTCAAATCTATTCCTAAAGGTTATATGAGAAAGTGGGTCCCAAACTGGTCTATCTGATCTATGCTACATCCTGCTCCTCGCTCGCTGTGGCGGACGAGACCCATCACCACAAGCATTTTGTGCCAACTTAAAAAACATGGACAACGGATAACTGTTTAAATAACTGAATCCTATAGAACTCTGTTGTTCAAGACAGTAGCCACTAGCCATATGGAGCTCAAGCACTTATAAGGTAGCTAGTGCAGCTAAAGAGCTTAATTGTTAATTTTAATGAAATTGAAAAACTGAAGCAGTATAAAATATCTGTCTGTTAAACACCACTTCATTTTGTAGGACATTTCACTTTATTGCAAATTTAGCATCCAAACTGAGATGTGACACTTACACCAGATTTCAAAGATTCAGTTTAAAAAGGATATAAAATTACATGTTGAAAATATGGTAGTTTGGATTTATTGGGTTAAATAAAACATATCACTAAAATTGATCTGATTTCATTTTCTTTTTACTTTTTTAACATGGTTGCTAGAAAATTTTGAATTCCCTAGGTGGCTCAAATTGTATGTATAGTGGATGGGGCAGCTGAGGACAAAATACCACTTTTGCTTAGTGACTATGGGGAGAGATAAAAGAACGAGAAATCAGAGCTGGAAAAACTAAAATATTTGAAGATCTGATTAAAACTATGGCAGTAGTCCAGGGGTGGGGTGAGAGAAGAAAGGCGAAATGGGGAGAAATGTGCCAGAAGCCGATACTTCTTTAAGAGACCATGGCCAGGTAAGCTGGGACCGAGCCAGACAGCAGAGCAAACACTATCTACGATTCTACAGCTGCCAATAAACCCAAGGACCTGGGTTTTGCTGATTGTGTCAGAAGGTTGCCGTGTCTGTTAGTAAAGAAGCAAGAAGAATGACATAGATGCCAAGCACATGTCTTTCTGGGGTGACAAAGGAGAAGCAGGAGTTTTAAACTGCCCTGCTCCAGTGTCCCCACCGGTAGAGGCTTGGGTAAGAATCAGGAAACTCAGTTACACAAAGTCTATGGGCACAAAGACTTGTTTCAGCAGCACCAAGAGAATGCAGTAGAGTACTTGAGCCACGAGAGCTACGGCAGTTTGTGCACCTGCAGTCTCAGCATTAGGAGCCCGTGGTACAGAGAGAGGAGACTGACCCCGCCGCCCACTCACGACCTGAGATCGTCCACGGTGGTTAAGTGCTCAGTGGGTTCCTCGCCGAGTTGCTGCATTTCCCACAGTACGCTCTCTGATATGAGTAGGTGTTTGTGGAGGAGGAGAAGCATGGGGCAAGTTCTTAAATTATATTTGAGAAATGCCTAGTTAAGCTAAGTAAGTAGGTTTCTTCCTGCAGACCTTTTCAGAGCCTTGACTCTCTGAAAGTCATGACCCTCCAAGAGGCCTTACAACAGGCATGTTTCCCAAACATACTGGACTACAGAGCCTATTTTTCTGAGAAGAATCGCAGAAGAGCACATATCAAGAAACGTGGGCTTAGATGGAAGAAACTCCAACCTCTGATCTTTTGGCTTCTCCCTCAGTCAAAAAGGAGCAGTACTGTCCGCTGTACACATGGTTCAGAGGCAAACATCTTGTGGGGCCTGTTTCAATAGCTGTGGGAGCAAGGTACATCTCAGGTGCCCCAAGGCCACAGCTGTGTCCTGGGGAAGCAGACATTTGTCCCTCAACCGCAGGAGCTCCCAAGCCCGCCTCCAGCCTGTTCTAACCCCCAGCCTCAGGCAAAGTTAATGTGAGCCCTGGCACCACCTCCTGCCAACCAAGGGGTGGAGGAGATATTAGCCTTACCAAGGTGCCAAAAGCAAATTAGGAGGTGGAAAGGGACCCTGAGTGGACAGTGTGCACCCAGGCCTGACTTCTCCCCAGTAAAGAGCATTCACAGCACACATTAGCCACCCCGCTCCCGAACGTTCTGTTTGCCCTCTGTCATTCCGTCTGCTCTACTAGCCTCTAGAGCAGTGTCTCATCCTTTGGACTGGGGGCTTTTTCTCTGCAGAGACCCAAAGGAACGCAGGCCTAACAGCCGCAGCCAGCCTGCGGAGCCAACAGGAGGCCAGTCCATCCTGTGCATATCGAAATGCCATTTTTAGGAATCCCAAGTTAACTTGGGTTCTTGGGATTTAACTATGAGTTCTTTTATTATTATTATTTCATGTGATATGTGCTCCAAATGTTGAAAATTACATAAAATTGCAATGCTTTACATGGACAAGTTCTAATCCCTTAGTCAATATTAATATAAAATTCAGTTGCTTGACTCCAGAAAAGACGGTGGCATGAGAGATGAGACAGAGGCTTCCTCCTAAAACTGCATATAATATGAAAATATAACTAATACAACTACTCTTGAAAGAGCAACAGGAAAGAGGACTGCAACAAACTGCTTACACCTGGAGACAAGAGCAGCCCTCATGGAAAAGGGTAACATACTAAAGCTGTGGTCCTGCAGGATCCAAGCCCTTCCCCCACCCCAGCTCGTGGGCAGGAGGAAGAGGAACGGAGCAGGGAGGGAGTGGAGACCTGGGACTGCTGAATACCTAACTCTGGAGATCTGCTCTGGGAGCACAAACCTACATTTCATGGTGCTTGCATGATACTCTCATAATTAGGGGATTGGAAAGCTAAGACAGGCAGAATTCCTGGAGAGACTAAGATTCCAGCTGCTTGTGAAATCAGGGATCCATATCCAGCTGCTCTGGAACAAAAGAAAGGCGGGCAGTCTGAGAGACTTCTAACAAAGAAGCCCTTAGCAAGAGGGCTGTGAAAGGGGCAAGGATTGCACAGAGCTTACTGCTCAGGAGAGAGAACAGGTAGACAAAATTGTCCGGGTGCACTGTGCCCAGAAGATTGGGAGCTTTCACGATCCTCAGGTGCTCCAGCTCCCTGGCTGCCTACACAGCTCCAAGAACCCCTTCTGTGACAGGCAGACTAGTGCGCCTTTCTCCTGGCTAGCCCCACCAGGCTTGCAAACCAGAAAACCCTACCCTGGTGTTAGGCCAGCCAGAGGGAAGATCTGTCTACAGCAACTAAAAACGCAAAGCACAGAGGCTTATACCTGTGTGCTCAGCCCACTGGTTCAGGCACTGGAGACAGGCACAGCAGCCGGGAAGCAGGAAACAGCTCTTTCCTCCCCCCAGGCCCCAATACCACTCCCCTACAATCCGCGACATTGCTTCAGGGGCTGTGCAGCTCCAGAGAGTAGAGCTTCTGGGCACTAGAGGGCGCCATACACAAATATGAAACGCCAAAGGAACCTGGTCCAGAGTAAAATTATGAATACAACTCCTGAGAAAGATTGAAATGATATGGACCTCATGACTCTCCCTGAAAGGGAGTTCAAAATAAAAATCATTAACATGCTCATGGAGGTATGGAAAGATATTCAAGAACTCAGGAATGAATTCCGGTCGGAGATCCAATCATTGAAGAACACATTGGACGGTATTAAAAGCAGACTGGATACGGTGGAGGAGACGATAAATGAAATAGAAACTAGAGAAGAGGAATACAAAGAAGCTGAGGCACAGAGAGAAAAAAGGATCTCTAAGAATGAAGGAATATTGAGAGAACTGTGTGACCAATCCAAATGGAACAATATTCGCATTATACAGGTACCAGAAGAAGAACAGAAAGAAAAAGGGATAGAAAATGTCTTTGAGGTGATTGCTGAAAACTTCCCCTCTCTGGGGAAGGAGATAGTCTCTCAGGCCAGGGAGATGCACAGATCTCCCAACACAAGGGACCCAAGACAACACCAAGACATATAGTAATTAAAATGGCAAAGATCAAGGATAAGGACAGACTATTAAAAGCAGCCAGAGAGAGAAATAACATCACATACAAAGGAAAACCCATCAGGCTATCATCAGACTTCTCAACAGAAACCTTACAGGACAGAAGGGAGTGGCATGATTTTTTTAAGGCAATGAAGAAGAAGGGCTTTGAACCAAGATTACTTTATCAGGCAAGATTATCATTTAAATTTGAAGGAGGGATTAAACAATTCCCAGATAAGCAAAAGCTGAGAGAATTTACCTTCCAAAAACCGTCTCTACAGTATATTTTGGAGGGACAGCTATAGATGGAAATGTTCCTACAGTTTAATAGCTCTCACCACAGGTAATAAAACCACAGTAAAGAAAATAGAACAGCTAATTACTAAGAAAATGCAAAATTAAATTAACTATCCCCAAAGTCAATCAAGGGATAGATAAACAGTACAGAATATGATACCCAATATATAAAGAATGGAGGAGGAAGAAAAAGGAGGAGGGAAACAAATAAACAAACAAACAAAAGAACCTTTGGACTGTGTTTGTAATAGCATATTAAGTGAGTTGTTAGACTCTTAGATAGTAGGGAAGTTAACCTTGAACCTTTGGTAACCAGAAATCTGAAGCCTGCAATGCCAATAAGTACATACCTATCCATAATTACCCTAAATGTAAATGGACTGAATGCACCAATCAAAAGACATAGAGTCACTGAATGGATGAAAAAACAAGACCCATCTATATGCTGCCTTCAAGAGACTCACTTTAAACCCAGACATACACAGACTAAAAGTGAAGGGATGGAGAAAGACATTTCATGCAACTAATAGGGAGAAAAAAGCAGGAGTTGCAGTACTTATATCAGACAAAATAGACTTCAAAACAAAGAAAGGCACAAAAGACAAAGAAGGACATTACATAATGATAAAAGGGTCAATCCAACAAGAAGATATAACCATGATAAATATCTATGCACCCAACACAAGAGCACCTACATATGTGAAACAAATACCAACAGAATTAAAAGGGGCAATAGAATGCAATGCATTCATTCTAGGAGACTTCAACACACCACTTACTCTGAAGGACAGATCACACAGACAGAAAATAAGTAAGGAGACAGAGGCACTGAACAACACATTAGAACAGATGGACCTAACAGACATCTCTAGAACTCTACACACAAAAGCAGCAGAATACACATTCTTCTCAAGTGCATATGGAACATTTTCAAGAATAGATCATATACTAGGCCACAAAAAGAGCCTTGGTAAATTCAAAAAGATTGAAATTGTACCAACCAGCTTCTCAGACCACAAAGGAATGAAACTAGAAATGAATTACACAAAGAAAATGAAAAATCCTAGAAACACATGGAGGCTTAATAACATGCTCCTAAATAATCAATGGATCAATGACCAAATAAAAACAGAGACCAAGCAATATATGAAGAAAAATGACAACAATAATTCAACACCACATAATCTGTGGGATGCAGTGAACAACATGCTAATAGGAAAGTATATTGCAATACAGGCCTACCTCAGGAAAGAAGAACATTCCCATATGAGCAGTCTAAACTTACAATTAATGAAACTAGAAAAAGAAGAACAAATGAGACCCAAAGTCAGTAGAAGGAGGGATATAATAAAGAGTAGAGCAGAAATAAATAAAATAGAGAAGAATAAAACAATAGAAAGGATTAATGAAAGCAAAAGCTGGTTCTTTGAGAAAATAAACAAAATAGATAAACCCCCTAGCCAGACTTATCAAGAAAAAAAGAGCGTCTACTCACATAAACAGAATCAGAAATGAGAAAGGAAAAATCACTACAGACAGCACAGAAATACAAAGAACTATTAGAGAATACTATGAAAAATTGTATGCTAACAAACTGGATAACTGAGAAGAAATGGACAACTTTCTAGAAAAATACAACCTTCCAAAGCTGACCCAGAAAGAAACAGAAAATCTCAACAGACCAATTACCAGCAATCAAATTGAAGTGGTAATCAAAAACCTACCTAAGAACAAAACTCCTGGACCAGATGGCTTCACCACTGAATTTTATCAAACATTTAGTGAAGACCTAATACCCATCCTCCTTAAAGTTTTCCAAGGAGTAGAAGAAGAGGGAATATTTCCAAACTCATTCTATGAGGCCAGCATCACTCTAATACCAAAACCGGGCATAGACACCACAAAATAAGAAAATTAGAGACCAATATCCCTGATAAACATAGATGCAAAAATACTCAACAAAATATTAGCAAACCGAATTAAAAAAAAAGTACATCAAAAGGATCATCCATCATGATCAAGTAGGGTTCATCCCAGGGATGCAATGATGGTACATTTGAAAATCCATCAACATCATCCACCACATCAACAAAAAGAAGGACAAAACCACATGATCATCTCCATAGATGCTGAAAAAGCATTTGACAAAATTCAACATCGATTCATGATAAAAACTCTCAACAAAATGGGTATAGAGGGAAAGTACCTCAACATAATAAAGGCCATATATGACAAACCCACAGCCAACATTATACTTAACAGTGAGAAGCTGAAAGCTTTTCCTTTAAGATCGGGAACAAGACAGGGATGCCCACTCTCCCCACTTCTATTCAACATAGTACTGGAGGTCCTAGCCACAGCAATCAGACAACACAAAGAAATAAAAGGCATCCAGATTGGCAGGGAAGAAGTTAAACTGTCCCTGTTTGCAGATGACATGAAATTGTACAGAAAAAACCCTAAAGAATCTACTCCAAAACTACTAGATCTGATATCTGAATTCAGCAAAGTTGTGGGACACAAAATTTATGCGCAGAAATCTATGGCATTCCTATACACTAACAATGACCTAGCAGAGAGAGAAATCAGGAAGACAATTCCATTCATAGTTGCATCAAAAAGAATAAAATACCTAGGAATAAACCTAACCAAGGAAGTGAAAGACCTATACTCTGAGAACTACAAGACACTCGTGAGAGAAATTAAAGAAGATACCAATAAATGGAAACACATCCCGTGCTCATGGATAGGAAGAATTAATATTGTCAAAATGGCCATCCTGCCTAAAGCAATCTACAGATTCAATGCAATTCCTATCAAAACACCAACAGCATTTTTCAACGAACTAGAGAAAATCATTCTAAAATTCATATTGAAAAACAAAAGACCCCAAATAGCCAAAGTATTCCTGAGAGGGAAGAATAAAGCTGGGGGGATTATGCTCCCCAACTTCAAGCTCTACTACAAAGCTACAGTACTCAAGACAATTTGGCCCTGGCAAAAGAACAGACCCATAGACCAATGGAACAGACTAGAGAGCCCTGATATAAACCCAACCATACATGGTCAATTAATATATGATAAAGGAGCCATGGACATACAATGGGGAAAGGACAGTCTCTTCAACAGCTGGTGTTGGCAAAACTGGACAGCTACATGCAAGAGAATGAAACTGAATTATTGTTTAACCCCATACACAAAAGTAAACTCGAAATGGATCAAGGATCTGAATGTAAGTGAAATTATAAAACTCTTAGAAGACAATATAGGCAAAAATCTCCTGAATATAAGCTTGAGTGACTTCTTCCTGAACGCATCTCCTCGAGCAAGGGAAACAAAAGCAAAAATGAACTCATGGGACTACATCAAAGTAAAAAGTTTCTGTACAGCAAAGGACACCATCAACAGAACAAAAAGGCATCCTACAGTATGGGAGAATATGTTTGTAAATCACATATCTGATAAGGGGTTAACATCCAAAATATATAAAGAACTTACACGCCTCTACACCCAAAAAGCAAATAACCCGATTAAAAAATGGTCAGAGGGTATGAAGAGACAGTTCTCCAAAGAAGAAATTCAGGTGGCCAACAGACACATGAAAAGATGCTCCACATCACTAATCATCAGGGAAATGCAAATTAAAACCACAATGAGATATCACCTCATACCAGTAAGGATGGCCAGCATCCAAAAGACTAAGAACAACAAATGCTGGCGAGGATGCGGAGAAAGGGGAACCCTCCTACAGTGCTGGTGGGAATGTAAGCTAGTTCAACCATTATGGAAAGCAATATGGGGGTTCCTCAAAAAACTAAAAATACAAATATCATTTGACCCAGGAATCCCACTCCTTGAAATTTACTCAAAGAATACAACTTCTTAGATTCAAAAAGACATGTGCACCCCTATGTTTATTGCAGCACTTTTTGTAATAGCCAAGAAATGGAAGCAACCTAAGTGTCCATCAGTAGATGAATGAATAAAGAAGAGGTGGTACATATACACAATGGAATACTATTCAGCCATAAGAAGGAAACAAATCCTGCCATTTGCAACAACATGGATGGAGCTGGAGGATATTATGCTCAGTGAAATAAGCCAGGCGGAGAAAGACAAGTGCCAAATGATTTCCCTCATTTGTGGAGTATAACAACAAAGCAAAACTGAAGGAACAAAACAGCAGCAGACTCAGAGACTCCAAGAAGGAACTAGTGGTTATCAAAGGGGAGGGGTGTGGGAGGGCAGGTGGGGAGGGTGGGAGAAGGGGACTGAGGGGTATTATGTTTAGTACACATGGTGTGGGGGGTCACGGGGACTGCATTGGGGTATGGATGGGAACTTGATAATATGGGCAAATGTAATAACCACATTGTTTTTTCATGTGAAACCTTCAAAAGAGTGTATATCAATAATACCTTAATAAAAAAATTTTAAACATTCAGTTGCTTGATAAAAAATTACATTAAGGAGAATAATGAGGATAATTCAGCAAGCCCATGAAACAAAGAAAATCTTTTAAAAATGAAAAAAAGAGAACCCCCAAACCTCCGAATGAACCTAGGAATAGCACAGGAGCACACCTGAGTTTTGCCAGGTCAAGGGCCCTGGCTTTTAAGTATAACCCAGAGACATTCTGATTCAGGCCGTGTGAAGTATGTACTGTGAGGGGAGAGGCCGGCAAAAGTGGAGCGCGCAACGTCATGGCCACACCTCCAGAGGCCATTTCTGACCTTCAGTGTTCGGGACACCCACAGGGTTGACGAGCCCTCCTTCTGAGCCGCCCAGCCTGCAGCACCCATGCTCTGTGAGTTTCCCTCAGAGCGCTTAGCACTTACGTTCTGCCTGTCTGCTCTGCATGCCGTCAGTGCTGGAGTCCCAGGGCTCAGTGGAAGGCTCTCTTTCTTCCTCAGCAATTTCATCCATGACCACGGTTTCAACTGCCATTTGCCCGCTGCCGTCTCCAGCCCTGAGCTGCCAGACCGGCCTGGCCCCTCCCTCTCCACCATGCCCTCTTCCCCATCCGCAGACTACCCGGTGATCTCCCTGGCCCTACAGTACTGAACTCTATCCACCACTCCACACCTCCAGGAGGATGCGCTCTGTGCATTAAGCTGCGACCGCTCCCCGTCTACTAAAAGGTCCTCCAAAGAGCCCCAAATGCACCCACCCCGCCCCCGCCCAGTCTCTACCCTGCAGCCATACCTATCTTTCCAATATGACCTTTCTGATCACTTTCCAGCTCCTCCTTAAAACCTCCGTGGCTTTCCCTTGCATTTGGGATGAAGACCCAAATCCTGAGCCCACCCTGCAGGCCTGCCCCCACGGGCCTGCTGACTGCCCAGCCTCTGCAGGCAGCATTCAGCCTGCCGTTCTCCGGTTAAGGTCAAGGCCCACTGCCTCCTGCCTGTTCCTACGACCAAACACGCCCCCTCCCACCTGGTGAACTTTGTCCAAGCTATTCCTGCCCCACCCAACCCCTCCCCCTCATCTGTTCACCCTGAGATCTCAGGGCAAACACCACACATCCCCTCTTAACAGGCCGCTCACTCCCCCCCCTGACAGCCGGGCTCAGGGCCCCGGCCGGGATCCACCCCGGAGTGCTTGCGCCCACCATCTGACTATCTGCTCCTCGTCTGCATCCTCAGCTGGGCTGCAAGCCTCCTGCGAGCAGGGACATTGCCTGTCCTGGCTCACTAAGGGATTCCAGACATCACTAAAAAGGGGCCCTCAAAGATGTGCTCAAAGAAACTTGAATGGCCCCTGGCCCCTGGCACTGGGTCTTGGATTCATGCAGAGAGAGGGAATGAAGCACAAGTATTCGTCTCGTTTTGGAGAAGCAGCCAAGACAAGCATATGAGCTCCCCTCCCCTCAGGCTCAGACTGACTTCCTGTAATCTCCCTGGAAAACACCGGCGACTGCAGACCAATGACAACAGCGGAGGACACAGGATCAAGAGAGGCTGAATCAGGAGAGGAGCTTTATGAAATAGAGGCCCCAGGGAGCAGACCCCACAGTGTCCATCCACCGTGAACATGGAAGCCTGTCGGCGTCCGGCTCCCTCCTCCTCCAGCCTCAGAGGAGCGTGTCCGGCCCCAGGAGCACAGCTGATGTCCGCCCCATGGGCTCGCCCAGCTGGCCTGCCTCCCCCTCTGCTTACCTCTGGCTTGTGTTCACTTCCCCTCTCTACTGGTACCTTTCAGCTTTCAAAGATGCTCAAGTCTCCTCTTTAAAACAGCTTCCTTCCACCTGTCCCCTGTCTTAGTCCCCTGTCACTCTCTCCTAAATATATTTACTCTTAAACCCATAGAAGGGAAGCCTTTTGCTTCTCCACCCCTTAAAAAATTGCTCTCGCAGGATTTATCTGTGGCCTCTGGAGGCCAAACCCACAGGGCCACCCATCCAGTGGGTTCCACCAACTTGACCTCTTCCTTGCTTCTGTGTGATCGCCTTCTGAAACATCCTGCTCTTTGAGAAAGTTCTTCCTTTTCTCCTTCTCTGGACCTTCCCCAGAGCTCGGGCCATAGGGCTCTCCCCTTGCCCCTGGCCCGAGGGAGCTCTTACATCATGAGCTCCTCCTGTTCTGTGGCTTTGCCACCTCAGCCAATGGCTGCTCAAAGTGTCATCCTCAGCTCACTGTGGACCCAGGAGCTCTCTGTTACGGGGCCGTGGCAAGAAAGGTACAAAGAGTTGGAGGGAGCATTTAGACACTCTTCTAGCTATACAATGTTGTGTTGTATTTTTATTGTATTTTACAGAAATATCACACCTTAAAGGATTGGGAAAAAAGGAAAAAAGAAACAAACAAAAAAACTGGTCCACTGGTCCTCACACGTATCACTGGAGAAACCCTGGTCTAGATCTTCCAGTTTTTTCATCTGCTTACATTGAAAAACCAAGAGACTTCACAGTAAAAAAACAAAACCACGATCAACTTCTCTAAAATCAGCTAGCCAGCCAAGTCACAGACCCCGGGACCCCGAGCGGGTGTGTCCGCCAGGCCATGAGCCGCTGACGCAGCGGGTGGCTGCCCTTCACGAGGGGCATGTGCCGCCCAGACAGCCACCTTGCCGACGTCCCCACCACCGGCAGGTTCTCGGGAGCGTCCCACTGGTCATCCGTCCCAACACATCCACCCCGGCCTCACTGCCTCTCTGGGCCCCAGCGGCCCCTCACACCGTGCATTCCCCGTCCTCACACTCACCTTAGGCGCCTCTCTCCCCTCCTGTGACACACCCTAATGATCCCCCTGCATCTCCCTTTTAATCTGTTTGTTCACTCCACAAACGGTTATGAAGCTCCAGAGGCACAGCAGGCGCACAGGACACCCACCCCCAGTGGCGCCCCGCCTCCCGCCTGCTTCCTTCGGGCGGCACGCTCACTGCGCCGGTCACCCCACTCTGCCTCCATCCTCCCCACCCCTGCCAGTCGCCTGCTTAAAACGTCACAATTCTCCTGGTTTGGGGTGCGGCGGGGAGCACGAGGAAAGGGAAGCCTTTTTAACATAATCTTCCTTTCGCTCTGAATCGGCATCTTGTGCTAATTAACTCTCTGCACTGCTCTTGCAGAAATGAGGCCCTGAATACTCGACAATCAGCCAGAAAGTAGATGATGAGTCATTTATATACCACAGGCAAAGTTCCACAGACCTGGGGATTTGGGATATTCTGTTTCATTAAAAGGAACTGATGAGATTTTTTAATCTGCTGGGTTTCTCTCTTTAGGTCAAGACGTAAGCAGCACCATTCTGTTTTCTAAAAGGCAACACATTCAGCTTACCAGGGCCACTGAGCCTCTGAGCACAAGTTTTCCCCCCACACGGGACAGGGTGGGGGGCCTTGCCGCCCCTCGGTGGCCTACATTCTGGAGACTCCCCAGCCCAGTGGAAACAAGCCTAGTCCTAAGCAGACATGCAGGTCGGCGCTCACCCTCCATCTGGCCGCGGGAGCATCTGAGGAAGCTGTCCAGAGCTGAGGGGGCAAAGGGCCCTGGACAAAGGCAGGGGCATGGCTTTCTCCCACGGGCAACGAGGCCTAGAGACCCAGCCTCCACTGAGGGGAGGCCTTCAAGGTGCTCTGAAATTTTTCCCCACACACCAGACATGGCTGCACCCCTCTGTCTCCCATGCCCAATCTCGCCGACTGGCTCAGACAGCCCCACTCCAGGCCCAACGGTCATGAGGGTGGCCTCAGGGTGGGGCAGGCTGAGTTCCAATCCCAGGCCTGCTTTTCACAGTTGCAACTTTGGGAAAACTGATTAGATTCTCTGTGCCTCAGTTTCTTCACCTGGCAAATGGGCTAAACCTTCAGGGGGGTGAGATGCAGGTTAAGAGTATAGTGCAGGTAAAGAAAGCTCTTTGGAACAGGGTCTGCTTGGCACACAGCAGGAATCCCTCTATGGAGTAAAATCCCACTTAAAGTTCCAATAAACCTACAAATATATATATATAATCCAGCAGCTTATAATACAGTCAGAGACCAATCTTTTTCTTCTTTTTTAAAAAAAGTTTTTTAGCTTTCTGCACTCCTGCCCTAGGGAATTCCTGCCACTGGAGCCTGGGGCTCCAGGCCATCTCCTGCATCTCTGTAGCAAACCGCACCTGACTCTCCGGAGCCGGCCTGAGCAGGGCTGTGTTCCAGGTGAGGAAAAGAGCCCTGCCCTCTCTCCATCCAGCTCTCCAGCCAAATTGGACTTGCCTCTGCAGCCTCGAGCCCTCCTCCCGTGCTTCTGCCTACCCTGGAACAGCGCTGCTCACCCAGCCCCTCAGGTTTTTAGGGCCCCCCGTTCTACACCACCACACCTCCCCAAAACCTGGCCCGGCCACCAGGCCACAGGACCTCCCCGCTCCACCATGTCCGCAGCACGCTGGTGCCTCAGCCTCTGGGCAGCCCCAGCCCTGGGCAAGCCCTCATTCCCTCATTCCCTCAGCACTGAGTGTCTGCAAGTCACTGCAAGAGAAACACGGCTGCCAGAGGGGCTCTGGACCAGAGCCTGCAAGCACCAACTTGAAAAGGGGCACAATGACTCTGAAACTTGCTGCCCATGGGAGCATTTCCCTAAGAAGCTCCAAAGAACAGAAGTTATCTGCATGAACAGTATGCTCCTCACGTCGTATCATTTTGCCTCCTTTACAATCCTCGTGAACTCTGAAGAACAGGAAATTCCAAAGGGCTCCACAAATCCACCACCAGACAGGCTCTGGAAGCACCTGGCGGGCTGACCCTTTGTCTCGAGGCTCACCCGCCGCCTCACAGCTCTTCGTCCATGGAGCATCTGCATCCACGGCTGGGAACACACAGCCTCTCCAAGCCTGCCCGTGAACCTGCATGCTAAATGTTCCATGGTCCACCATAAATAATCTACACAAAGGGCCAGATGGGTGGGGCACAGCAAGATGCAAGAGGGAAAGACAAAATGGGTGGCCCAGATTCAACATGACCGGCTGAAATGCTTCGAGATGGTCAGGCCACATTGGAAGGAATCGGGTCAATCTTACGCAACTGTCTTCACCTGGGGGGAAAAATCCTGGCGAATCATGGTATCATCACCTAATTTTACATGACACAGTTACAAGTGACTTTATTTCTCCTAATTGTGGAAAATATGAAACCTTTCCCTCTTTCTAACTCTGTTCTCTACCAAAGGTTCTACTAATGTAAAACATTTGGTAGAAAAGTAATACTAGGGCATTGTTCTTAAGAAAAAAATTCTAATCACTTTGAATGGAATTTTAACAGGCAGAGACTGTGAGCTTATCCTGCGTGATGGCACAGTGACGAAACGAGTTAATTACCATCTCATCGTAAGACGGATCTACTTGTCAGTGGGGCAGGAGCCATTATTTCACACAAAACAATGACCCAGATAACGAGCAGTGACAGCGAGCTGTAGCCACCGGCGACACAGCTTCGGCTCGGTCCGAGTGAACGGCAATTACCAAGTGTCACCACCATGTACGTAAATAAATAAAGTAGCCTGGCAAAACACAAATGGTTTTTAGTTTATTTCTTCCCAGGCAGCTCCTGTGGTCTTTACCTGTGTGATGACAGAAAAATTCACACGTGTGTAAGATGTGCCGTCAGCTGGGGTAGCTGTGGACCCTGCAGAGGGGCATTCAGTTTCTCCTGCTCTCTGCACACAAAGGTCTGTTTTAGCCAGAAGTCATCCAGCAACAGAGGGGAGGCAGATGGGGGGCCAGGGTCACTGTTTGTCCCTCTTCTCCTGGCTGTCATGGCCACTGGACTAGAAACTAAAGCCACAGCAGCAGTGACGCCGGAGCCACCAGCCCCTTCCAGGCCCAGCCCTTGGCCACGGGGGCCAGTGAGGTGCAGGACGATGGTGGGACCATCTCAACACACCTGGGTCTCCAAGGCGGGAAGCTTTGCCTCTGCCCTGCTGACCCCAAGCAGGAACCGCCTCTCTGGTGAGCAGAACGGGGCAAGAGAGCCTGGATGCATATCTGGAGACAAGCTCTCAGTCAGAGAGCCCAGAGCTACTCCAGGCCGCTAGTTGTCTAGAGAGTCTATACGCAATAATCTTGTTTGAAAATGAGGGGTACAGCAGTGCAGGAGGGCACCATGGCCTTTAAAGTGTACTCTCTTTGACATGTTAAAACCAGAATTCTTATACAAACATAGGATAAGTGGGTGTCAATGATTTCATTACTGAATGAGCCATCAGATAATGATGTACACACACACACACACTCACACACACACACCCCCCAATCAGTGGGGGGAAAAGGATGCTGGGTGAGTATAAAAGTTAAACACAAAACTGGTTAACGTTCTTCAGGGCACACAGCCATAACCTGGAGGTTATCTCCTTTGTCAGACAGATGTCCTTCTGCACCTCAGACCCTACACACACAGCACCCGAGTGCCTGCTAAGCAGGCTCCTGCCCTCCCTGAGGCCTGATGTGAGCACAGTATGATGGGCTGGGCACGCTGTGATCTGTTTTGGTTAAGACAAATGCACCCATTATATCTTTCCAAAACAATTTTTCCCAGTAATGGGATCATGGGGGTAAAACTCCCTCTCTAGAATGTTCCTCCCCAACCTTATTAGACATTTTATGTGCAGCAATCCAGAGAACCGGGCCCTCGTTATACAGTCATGTACATGGGTTATACAAACACTTGTTTTCTCAAGGCTTAGGCATGTGTGAACAAAAACTTCCCCATTTCTTAAGTAATGATCTGAATTCTACCAGAGTAGAGAGTCTCCATCGTCCTAGTAAAATTACCCAAAATTTTGATGTACTTTGTCATCTGATTCCTAGTCTACAGGTCTTGGTACCCCTTGTATCCAAGCACCTAGTACTATTTCTGGAACCAAGTGGATGGCCAATGATATTTATTAATAAATGTACTAACTAACTGATTGAACTCAAACAAGCCATAATCATCTGTACGGGGTGGGGAATTGTCAGTGATTGTGGAAGACTGGGAAAGAGGGAACAGGATAAGCATTAAGCAGTAAGCTTAGCCCCCGTTTAGGCAAGGACATTCCTTCTGCAGTAAATGTCATTACACTGAAACTCAAGTGGACCCTGCAATTAGGCAGGAAACCTCATATGGCATGAAGAGAAACTCAAAACCAGACATATTTCTGGGCAGAGAATGAATCCGCTGAGCTAGGCGATTTTCCCTGGTACAAAAGCATGCCAGTGGCCACAGGACTCTGGAAAGCTCCCACTCTCAGAAGGGAAAGGACTCGCGGCAATGAAGACCCATAGGACAAGTGGAAGGGGTCCTGGGGGCTCACACCACCTTGAGGGTTTGAGAGGCATCCTGCCAGAGGGCCCACAGGCCTGTCAGCTGCTAACACCACCCCAGCCTTTAAAGACAGGGTCCAGATTCCTGCCAGCCTGGGGCAGGGAGAGGGAGCCACCTTGTTTCAGAGTCAACTTCGTCCTGAGCCGTCTGTGGGAGGGGCTGCTCAACAGCCAAGGTCAGAGGAGGCACAGGCTGCTGCCCTGGCCAGGGAGGGGGGCTGGCCCGCCCTAAGCCAGCCCCTCTACACACACACACACACACACACACACTCTCAAGGGAAGGCTCTGCAAGCCTGTTCTACTGTGCTGACGTCAGGGCTCACCTTCTTAATGAACTCTGGGATGATTTTTTGGTCTGTTAGGTGGGCTAAGGAGGAACAGCAATCTAATTCCAAGATGTAGCCTTCATTGTGAAGATCCGTTTTCTGAGATCTGAAGAGAGAGGAAAAAACACATACGCAAAGATTACAATTTTGTACAATATGAAAAGAGAATCACTGGGTATTTAATGAAACCTCAAATTCTTTCCCAAGAAGACAATGCCGAAAATGAATTTATGGTAAACGATCATATATATGTATCTCCACCATAGAAAGACTTCCAAGATATATCATGAAGTAAAACACACCATTACAGAATGACGGATTTAGTGAAATGTGCATCAAACAACACACACCCAGTAATGTATATTTTCCACTGGTTTCTATCTGCCAAGGCAGAGAAGATGAACTGGTAAGACGCGCACCAAGCCTATGGGAGCGCCTGCCTCTGCGGACGGGGAAGGTTCGCGTAGGAACTGGGGTGGGGGAGGGGCCACCGAAAGTGACGTCAGCTGTATCTTTAATTTCTTCGCTTTTTCTGAAGAGAATACATTCATCTAGCACTTAGAAAATTAAAATAAATTTTAAAAGACATTTAAAGAGCTCCACCCCTACAGAGGGCAACCTGGCAAAACCTATCAAAATTAAAGATGTATTAAAGGAAGAACATAAGGCTAATGAAGTTGTGGGAGAGGAGTAGAAGTGAGGGGTTGTCGGTGAACACTTTCCGCCTCCGGGCCTGCGCCCTCCTCCCAGGGGTGGGTGGCTTCCCGCCTTCCCCCGTACACATGTGCAGGTGACAGGACACTGGTGCTCAGACCAGCAGCCGGAGGACATTCCACCACTTCAGGCCATCCCCTTGTGCTGCTGTATGACACCAACGGGCCTGAGGAACTCCTGGAGGCCACACGCTTGTCAGACACTGAGATTCCTTGGCCAGCTGGGCGAGGCAGCAGGAAGTGGCCTGAGAGCAAGTGTCGGCAGAACATGCCCCCTCCTCGGAGCGGCTGCCGTGGAGAGGGGGACTCGGGGACCAGGGCCAGGGCTCTCCCTGGGACTCGCACCACAGGCACAGCCACTCGCTACCCGCTGGAGAGTCAGTAGGGCCTTCTCGGCCCTCTTACGAGGAGCTTACCAAAAAGGAACTCCTACCAGTCCGCGTGACAGCAGGTCTGCCAGGAAATTCTTAAAGTGACACTTTCACACTGAACTCCTAAAACACATATATCCTACCAGATAAACAGTTTCTGAATACATATTTACTATATTTTTAAATGAATGCCTGAGATTCTTACATATCATTAAAATCAATTTATGTTGCCATTAACCATGTGGATATGATTTACATGAAATTCAAACATGAAAAAATGAGAGGATTTGGATTTCCCCGGGTATGCAACTGTGACTGGGTAGGCAGATGTCAACAGCATATTTTGATTTTATTTTTCCTTCTAACACATCCTTCCAGGAGTAGGGACTGAAGCACATACTTTTGAAATGTATAAGAATAAACCGATTCCAGACTGGAATAAAGTAATTCCAAAAGGATAAACAAATTCTACACCCCAGCTTTCTTGCCTTAAAACTTCATCAGAGACTGGACACAGGTTCTCACTGTTTTCCTGTATTCTCATCCTGCCACTGCAAGAAAAGACATATTAAGAGGAACTAACACAGAAGATTCCAGACCTTTGAAGAGAAGACGCGGTCATGACATCCTGTCATGCATGTATCGTGTGGAGCCCCAGACAACACAGAAAGACACAAGAGGACAGCTCTGAGGCGCGAGGCCCCCGCTGTCTGTCACAGGGGACCTAATGGCAGACTGTGGGGGTTATTTATAAACACTCACTGAAATTTCAAATAATTAGATGGAAAAATAGTAATCATTTAAAATGAATCAATATTATATCCACTCAATAAAACACCCACAAAATGAATGGAGGGCAGATGAGTCTGCATTTAAGCCGCTCACAGACCAGCTTTGTAAGGAACAATCTCCAGTACAGGACCTAGTAACTCCCATCTTTGGTTCTGGAACGAGAGGCCCTGTGAGGGAGGCAGCTCTGGTTCATTTGCTCCGATAACTAATCAGTTATACTGGCCCTGAGAGGAGCACAGAAGATCAACAAAACCCTGCATCACTACACGTTTTCTAGATGAAACATGTAAAATCACATCTTGGCTTATGGCCTCTAGGCAAAGCAAATTCAACGCATATTGAAGGAATAGATGAGCAACTAACAGGTCTCTGCTGGCCTTTTAGGAATTAACCCACGGTTTGAGATGAAAAGCTTGCAACACTGAGGGTGGCTGATGGAGAGGGAGGAAGCGAAGGCCCTGAGACAGATGCTGGTGACGGAGCTTTGACGTCAGCCCTCCCTAACGTTGCTGGTCCAGCCAGGCGAGGGCACAGTCACACAGCAACCCGCCCCCTGCCACAGCCCCATGGGAAACAGTATCCAGTACACCAGCACAGCTGGCCTGTAGGGCTCCTCAGCAGTGGGGGTGGGGGCATCGTGCACAGACCCTAACTGATCTTCAGTTTCTGGAGCTTGCGCCTCTACAACCCACCCCCTGGAGTTGGGGCAGTACCTGCAACTTGCTTCTAATCAACAGAATAGGGCAAAGGGGCGGGCTGTCACTCCCGTGACTGCATTACGCCACCAGACTCTGTCTTGGCAGACTGTATTAGACACTCCCATGCTGGGTTTGAAGAGGAAAGCTGCTGTGATGTGAGAGGCATGTGGCAGCAACTGTGGGCAGCCCCCGGCAACAGTCAGCAGGAAACAGGGATCTCAGTTTTGTGACTGCAAGGAGAGGAATTCCACCTGGACACAGACCCTCCCCAGTCGAGCCCCTGGTGAGAATGCAGCCCCAGCCACCACCTATAGTGCAGCCTGATGAGACCTGAAGCGCAGAACCCAGGTAATAAATGCAGAAATTGTGAGGTAATGAATGTACATTGTTTTGAGCCACTAAATCTGTGGACATTTATTACAGAGTTTAGAAAACAAATAAGTAGGAAGGAAAGGAAGCTTCATGCTCAGGTCAGGCCTCCCACTGGTGTCCAGGTCTCACCCAGGCTCACAAACTCTAGGCAGGCGCCTGGAAGCAGCCACTGGTGATTGATGAATGCTTCACGTTACTGAGGGCAGGACCAGCCTGAGAGAGGGAAGCCACCTCCCCCTAACCCCGCCCCCCGCCGGGGGCGTGCCTAGAGTTTGTGAGCCTGGGTGGGACCTGGACGCCGGTGGGAGGCCTGACCTGAGCATGAAGCTTTCCTTCCTTCCTACTTATTTGTTTTATAAACTCTGTAATAAATGTCCACAGATTTAGTGGCTCATTTTTTTTTTTTTTTTTTTTTTTTTAATTTCTGCATTTATTACCTGGGTTCTGCGCTTCAGGTCTCATCAGG
>JAQQAC010011420.1:49370955-49393808 GCA_029783875.1 Phataginus tricuspis | reverse complement strand
CTGCCTCCCAGGGATCAAGGGTGAAGGAGTGGGTGCCCTGCAGCTGATAAAGGCTATGGAACAAATAGTGACCTGAAGCTCGCGGAGCAGGATCTGCCCCCTCCTGTGGGGGAGGGGATCACCCAGAGGCCATGTCCTGTGTCATCCTGCAAAAGGGCAGGAAACCACCAAACTTCCCCCGGACTGCAGCCCAGGTTGTTCCACTTCTGGAAAGGACCAAGAAATACTCATTTAAGCAGGAAGAAAAAAGAGGGACACAAAATGCATTTCTGGAGATGGAGGGTTAACTACCAGCAACGCCTCCCTTACCTGGAAAGTACTCTGAGATTAAATGTGGGCACATGGAGAAGAGCTCTGTTAGCAGTGAAATGTGCTTCTCCATCTCTTTCCATCCCCATTCCATAATTTCCTCTAGATTTATTACTGAAAGGCTACAGATTCTGAAGCTAACTAGAGGTGGGTCATTTACCAGCTGTGCGCCTTTGGACAACTTATTTAAACTTTCTGTGCTCGGTGCCTTTCACTGTGAAATGGGAATATTATTATTACGAGTTGCTGTCTCTCAGCCTCATTGTAAGAATTAAATAACGCAGAAACACATATGGCCCTTGGTACAGAGTGTGGCCCAAGGCCTGGGCTCAGCAAATATTAGCAGCGGCTCCCCTGTTACTACCATCAGTAACTGCGTCCCCGCCTTCCTAGTGCTCTCCACTGTTCATAATCACCCACTCACCCCGTGAACACTGACCGCACTCCTACTCTGTGCCCAACACTGTTCTTTAGCACACATCAACACAAGAAATCTCTGCCCTCACGGGGTTTACAGTCTAGAGGATAGAGATGGGCAACGGACAACATACAGGAACACATTACGGAGTATGTCCAATGGTGGGTGTGAAAGGGCAGAGGTCAGGAGTGTGGGGGAGCTGCAGGTTTAATGAAGGTGCTCTGGTGGCCTCACTGAGAAGGTGACATTTTTATTTATTTATTTAGGCATTATTGATATACAATCTTATGAATGTTCCACATGAAAAACAAGTGGTTACTACATTCACCCATATTTTCAAGTCCCCCCCATGCCTCATTGCAGTCACTGTCCATCAGTGTAGTAAGATGCCACAGATTTGCTATTTGCCTTCTCTGTGCTACACTGTCTTCTCCGTGACCCCCCATATCATGTGTACTAAACATAATACTCCTCAATCCCCTTCAACCTCCCTTCCCACCTGCCCTCCCACACCTCTCTGCTTTGGTAACAGCTAGTCCCTTCTTGGAGTCTGTGAGTCTGCTGCTGTTTTGTTCCTTCAGTTTTGCTTCATTGTTATACTCCACAAATGAGGGAAATCACTTGGTACTTGTCTTTCTCTGCCTGGCTTATTTCACTGAGCATAATATCCTCCAGCTCCATCCATGTTGTTGCAAATGGTAGAATTTGTTTCTTTCTTATGGCTGAATAGTATTCCATTGATACCACATCTTCTTTATACATTCATTTACTGATGGACACTTAGGTTGCTTCCATATCTTGGCTATTGTAAAAAGTGCTGTGATAAGCATAGGGGTGCACATGTCTTTTTGAATCTGAGAACTTGTATTCTTTGGGTAAATTCCTAGGGGTGGAATTCCTGGGTCAAATGGTATTTCTATTTTTATTTTTTTGAGGAACCTCCATACTGCTTTCCACAATGGTTGAACTAGCTTACATTCCCACCACCAGTGAAGGAGGGTTCCCCTTTCTTTGCATCCTCGCCAGCATTTGTTGTTCTTAGTCTTTTCGATGCTGGCCATCCTAACTGGTGTGAGGTGGTATCTCATTGTGGTTTTAATTTGCATTTCCCTGATGGACACTTAGAGTAACCATCACCAGAGAAGAGGGAGTTGGCCATGCTGATGTCCAGCGTAAGAGCTTCCAGGCAGAGGGACAGCCAGTACAAAGGCGTGGTGGCCAGGCTCCGTGAAGGAAGGGGTGGGAAGGCCAGAGAGGGAGAGGGAAGCTGGGTCATGTGGACCTCACGGGCCACAGGAAAGACAACAGCTTTTCCTCAGAATGCCAGGGGAAGCCCTTAGAGGGTGCTGAACAGAGAGTGACATGATCTCATTTGTTAATAGGACCCCCCCACCCCTCCCAGCTGAGGGGCAGCCAAGAGACCAGCTCAGCAGTTCAGGCAGGACATGCTGGGTGCCCACGTGGGCTGGTAGCAGTGCAGCACCAGCGAGGCGGACTCTGAATCTATTTTCAAGCTAGAAAACCTCCATGACTTCCTTGTGGGCTGGTCATGGGGTGTAAAAGGAAGAAAGCAGTTGAGGATGACTCTAAGGAGTTGTGCCCCAGGACCTGGGAAGAAGGATGAAGTTGCCATAACGCTGGTGGGAAAGGCTGTGGGTGGCACAGGCTTGGGGAAGACCAGTAATATGGTTTCAGGTGTGCTGAACTGGATATATCCAGCAGACAACTGAAAAGAGATGTCTGGTAGTTTCAAATATATCTGTGTCTGGACTTAAGGCGAGGGGCCTGGAGATATAAATTTAGGAGTTATCGGCTTCCAGATGTTATTTAAGGCACAGGACTGGGTGAACCTCCCTTAGCGTAGAGAGGGAACCTCAGCAACTGAGCTTTGAGGCCCTCCACCATGAACAGGTTGGGAGAAAAGAGAAGAAAGCATGAAAGAGACAAAGGAGGACCTGGGGGGAGGGAGGGAAACCGAGGGCACGCTGCCCTGGGAGGCAGACCAAGTGGTCTGTCGAGGAGGAGGGGATGACACCCTGCCAACTGCTTCATTTAACAAATTTATCATCTTCTCCAATTTATTAATCCACTTGAGATTCCAAGAGGGAAACTGGATTCAATCCATCCTATTGAAATAGGTGCCAAGAAATCTGTTTACATATAATAAACGATTATTCTGTCAAATGGGCCCATTGTCAAATTAATCTGTTGATTTGGGTTCCGAACAGCTTGGCTCCTTGAAAAAAATATCTCCATGCTGCTGGGTCATGTCTCAAAAACAGCCAGGGGAAAAATTCCCTAGCAAGAGCTCTGACCCGTCTCACATCTTGGGGCGCTGAGGGGGGTTTCTTTCCAGCCATTCCAAAGGGAATTTCTGACAGGAAGAGGGAATTCAAGGATTATCACTGAGCAGAGATGTGATACCCCAAAAGCCAAGAATAAGCAAGACAAGGTGAACTCAAACCCTCAGAGTGTGGCACATGGTAAAGGGCACGCACACAGTGGTCCTGGCTGCCCAAGACCCTGGAGAAGCAGCTGGGACGCCACTGCCCAGCTGAGTGTCACACAGCCACCATGACACGACAGCCAACTGCAGTGTGGCCCCCGCGCTGGGACCCAGACTAAGGGAGGGCATCCCAAGAAAAACTGATGAAATTCAAATAAAATCCATAATTCAGTTCAGAGTATGTACCAATGTCAACTTCTTCATTTTGACAAATATACCACAGTAACATAAGATAGTAAGGCGGGGGAGGGAACTCGGTGAAGGGTATAAGGGAATTCACCGTAACTGCTTTGTAGTTTTTCAGTTAAACCTAAAATTATTCCAAAATAAAATTTATTAAAAAAAAAGAAAGAAAGCCATCACACACTTTTGGCAAGTTGTGTGTTTGCTCTTTTTTTTCCGTAATATTTATTCTCTGAGTCAGTTTCTCTAGACCTAAGCTAACCCACACCCCTGCCTGACTGCACTTCCCCTGTAAGAGACCCTCAGGCCACGTGAGGGCGATGACTCCGATAACTAGGTCTGGGGGAGAAAAGGGTCATCTCCTTTGACGCGCCCCAGCTCCAGGCAGGACCCAGGACCCGCAAACGCTGGGCTCCGCAAATTAGACAGGCCTTCCCCACCCCGGCTGCCCCCAACCTCTGAGACATTCGCATTTAATCGCTATCAGGTAAGGCCTGGGCAAAGGGACTTTGGCAGCTCTAATGTGCGGTCAGAGCGGACAGCCGCTGCCTGGGCAGGGTATGCTGTACCAGCCACTCTACTGGACATTTTCCTAGGGTGATAACTGAGCATGGGAAAGAGAAACACAGAAAGATGGCCTGTAGAGACCAGTAATGTACACTCCTGACCTCTCAGGGGAAGACAGAGCCCCAGAAGCAAGGACAGAGATTAAGGAATTACAAGAATGGCACCCTTCTCCACGTAGGCCTCTTTTCATGACAAAAACTCAAACGTACTCCCAGCTTCGTGCTTCCCTCACTTCTTTTTATTTTTACACTGTGGTAAAGCATACATAACATTTACAATCTTAACCATTTCTAAGTTACATTCAGTGGCATTAAGCCCGTTCACAACATTGTGCAAATTACCACCCTCCATTTCTAGAACTTTTCCATCTTCCCAAACCTTATAAAGTGACTGGGGCCAACATGGAACGTGAATAAGTAGAAAAATCTAAATAAATAAATGCTTGTCAAATAAACCCATGAAAGCCGATCTGGACACTGAGCATTGGTGCACACACTGGTCCCGACCGTGGGGGTGGGGAGGAGGGCAGCTGGCCACATGCTGAGCACCTCGGGGTCAGCGCCAGGGACAGCTCAGTGTTCAGACCTTAAAGAAAGGCCACCTATTCCGTGTCATGTCTACCTCATGACACACGCAAACATCGACTGTGAGTGTGAACACACTCCTCTAAGCAGGCACACTTGCCTGAGGCTGGGTAGTCACTCCCCACATGGCCGGGGGTCAGAAGTCAGGCCAGGGACACACACTTAGAGGCCCACAGGCAGTGAGTGAAAGAGGGCATTCTTGGACCTAAACACATAATCTAGACACTTTGTTCTCACATAAAAGATATAGGAACGGCCTTTGCGTCCACCAGGAAATAGCTCTCGATTTTTCTTCCTAGTCCTGTCACAGGCCCATTCACATTCTCGTTTCTGGCAGCAACGTGGCTGCAGAGAAGCTGGTGTCTGCCATGAGGAAGGTCACAGCACAGGAGTGGTGCTCTACGTCAGGCGCAGCGCAACACGGTACCGGACAGGCCACCGGAGAGACATGGGGACTAGCAGAAACCGAGCTGAACCGGGCAGTTTATGCCCCAGCCAGAACTAGGCATCCCAGGCCACGGGTGCCAAATCTTCTAATTTTAAAAAAAAGAAGTCATTAAATCGTGTTTTTATGTTGGCCATACTGTCAGATTTTGGTTCCAGACAATGATTTCTGATGTCATGTAGGCCAACATCCTTAGGACTGACCACGACCTCCCACCAGTGTCCGGCCTCTGGGTTACAAACACGATGCTCAGTGTGAGCACAGAAGGCCGGACGCACAGAAGGAGAGAGATAAGAACAAGCATGTTATCTAACTGTACCATAGTCAGAACGACTAACTCTTAAACCCAACCCAGAGATTTCATGCCCTGTAGTGACTCAGCAGATTCCTGCCCCAACCCCGTCTCCGTGCGCCCCACCACCCGAGGCCGTGGCCGGCGTGTTTACCTAGGCTGCCGGCTCTCTCATAGTGGCTGGAACATGACCCTTCCCTAAGCCAGTAAGAGAACATGTTTGCAAGCAAAGCCTGTAATGCTTATGAATAGTGCTTTGAATATTCAAAATCATCGCAGGTGAAAGGGTTAATCCTCAAATTATTCTCACGAAATGCCAAGAAGGAAGTTGAATACCCATTTTGGTCTCAGGGACAGATAGGAAATCAGGCTGCACAAAACAAATGCCTGTCAGAAAACTATCATAAATTGTACTTCTAAATAATAAACATGCAAATAAAACCTATCAAACATACTACTTTTAAATAATAAACATGTAACAGATCTCACTTCAGCTCATGAATCCCTTAGAAAACTTCAAAGACCATGAGTTCAAACAACGTCTTTTTCCCAGGACAGCGAATGTGCCGTTCATCAATTGGGTTATTTTTGCCTCATTTAGGAATAATCCGAGAGAAATGGTGACAAACACAAACTTAGATTCCCAGGCACTTCTCCAACTAGGAAAACAATTATTACTAAATGTCAGTTTGCAGAAACAAACTATCTCTGGGAAACAGGAAGGAATTTTAGGATATTTCCCCCAAGGCAACACGAAGTTCAAGCAGAATGATTAGAATGGTTTTCTTTTTTAAAGGAGTAGAAAGGGAGAAATGAACTTCAGATCTGAAAAAAACTTGTCAATGAAAGAAAAAAAAGGCTTTTTCTAATCTCATTAGCTTATGTAAAACTAATGACACAAAAAAGATTCATTTATTCATTCACATATTCATCACATTCTTGACCACTGACCCGATTTAAAGGCACTGAGTTAGTTCTGTCCTCAAGAAACATATAGTCTTGGGCATCTAACTATCCAGTACCTCATTTTATAGTGCTTGGCCTTACTGCCCCTCACAGACACTGAATTTAAAAACTGACAATTTGTGGAAACCCAGCACTGAGCAAATCTATCCGGGTCATTTTTCCAAAAGCATTTGCTCACTTCATGTCTCTGTGACACATTTGGTAACTCCTGCGGTATTTCAAACTTTTTCAACATTATGTTTGTTGTGGTGATCTGTGATCAGTGGTCATGACTCACTGAAAGCTCAGATGATAGCAATTTTTAGCAATAGAGTATTTTTTAATTAAGGCATGTACATTGTTTTTTTTTTTTTTAGATATTATGCTATGCGCAGTATAGTTTAAATTAACTTTTAAATGCACTGCAAAACCAAAAATTTCCTTTGATTCACTTTATTGCAATATTTGACATTCGCTCTATTGTGGTGGAACTGAACCTGTAATGTCTGCAAAGACTGCTCATTGTAATTCAGCTGGCTGGGTCAACAGGAGCTACTGATGTCTGGCTGGGCTGCTGTTGGAATGGACCTTGGCTGAGGGCTTTGCAGGGGGAGGAAGGGACAGCAGGAAGGCTGGGAAGGAGAAATGGAGTGTGGTGTGCAAGATGGGACTGGGCCTCACTGTGAGGGAAGAGGAGTCCCGGCTGGTACTGAAATACAGGCTTCAGGGAGATAAAGCAAGCACTGTTGTGGGGTGGAGGAGGAAGGCAAGAACACCCCTAGAGAGCAGAAATGAACGGAGCTCAGCTTTCTGTAGAGGGAGTGGATGGATGGGAGAGAGAATGAAGGTTGTTTCTTGTCCCTGTAACTGGTGGTAGGTGGGGTGGGGGGGAAGTGGGTAAACTGCTGCTTCCCCAAGATGCTCTAGAACAACGGGGAGAAGATTTCCAACAATAGGGACCACCTTCTCCCACCTTTGCAAAATAAGCCAGATCTACAAAAAAAGAAAAAAAAAAGGCCTTGGAGTCAAGTTTCCCCTAAGAGTGAAGTTCAAGAAATGCTTGAGGGAAAAAAAAGCGAAGTGAACAAATCCTAGTGAATCTCTAAATAAAGCATCTAGCTACAGAGCCTATCGGGGGAGTTTGGAAGTAGGAGGTAGAAAGAGGGAGAACGACCTTTCTTCTAATTTTCTCTTCCTCTTTCCCTAACAGACGTTCTCTACTTCTTTTGATAAGGGTTTGGTATCACCAGGGACATTCCGGACATGAGGAGAGATGAACGTATAATACCCTAACCTCACACTGTCTTAGAAGCTGTGTGCTGCCAAGAGCGTGCAAGTCCCCACCAGCACCCAACTATCCAGCCAGCCCTGCTATTTAATCTAGAGAAATCTTGCCACATCCTGTCCCGCTGTTTACAGTTAGAGCCGCGGTCTGGCAGATAACCCGTCATGACTGCGCCGCACAAGCTCGCCATAAATCTTAAAGGCAAGAGGAAAACAAGCAAGCTTTATCCCAGTGGCCCCTGTACCCTGTAGCTGGGGAAGAATTCCGATCCCCAGCAAGAGGGACTGCAGGAAAAGAAGAACGGACAAAGGGATGGGACTTGGGGCAGGGGCCTGCGTTCACGGGAAGAGTAGAAAGGACCGATGTCAGGATTAATGCACAGATCCTGTTTTATCATAAACATAATACTGAATGAAAGCAGGTCTGCCAGACATAGCCTGGCCCAGAAAAGTCAGAGTATCTGCAAATACAATCACGGTAGCAGCTGCACACGTGAATACTCTTCATAAGATTCTCATGAGCCGCATCCAGGTGAGGGACAGGAAGTCGCTTCTCTGTCTAGAACATACATTCCCAAATTAAAGTTTGCTTATCATTTCCTTCTTTTCTAGATCTTTCTACTTATACCCCCTAAGTTCGATGGTGGAACGTTCTACCTCCGCAGCGTCCAGCACAAGAGCACGACCCACACGTTGCTACTGAGCACCTGAAACACGGCTAGTGCAGTGGAGAGGAACTGTTTTTAATTTTATTGCACTTTAATTAATTTAAATTTAGATGGCTACATGTAGTTAGTGGCCGCCTAGTAGGAAAGCTGAGCTTAACTCTGTTCTCAAACTTCAGTGTGCACACAGATCATCTGGGATCTTACTAATATGAAGATTCTAATGCAGGAGGGCCACACGGGGCCTGGGAACCTGCATTTCTAAGGAGCTCTCAAGTGATGTGATGCCGATTCTGCTGGTGCATGGACCACACTTTGAGTAGCAAGACTTTCGTGGTTTCAGGAGATACCAGTGTGACCCAGACACTCTGACAATCAGTGGTCTCCGGAGTACGACCATACCAACATCTTTCATATGTTACAAAACTACACACACAAGGCGGAACTTTCAGAAGAGGAGAAACAGATTAAAGAAGCAATATTTTTAAATTATAATCACAGCAAGTCCATATTATCAATAACTACTATTTCAAGGCATAATATATACTTGAAATGGGTTTCACTGTTAACAACAGTGGAAGTAAATTCACATTTTAAAACGTCTTCTTGATGAGTCCAAATTTCTTTGGCCATCTTCTGTCAGATCTGAATCGGTAGGTACTACTTTCTATCTCGCTAGGAAAGCTTTTATGAACAGGGAGAGATGGTCCGTGTGGCCGTTTCTCTGTGTGTGTATGAGAGATAGAGAGACGGAGATGGATCTTACGTTGACATTACTCGTATACTCTGCAGTCATTCTACAGGAATTTTTAAGCCATGTGTTTATTTCACGCGGGCTGATTTAGTCAAAACTACAAAAAAGTCTACTTCACTGAGTTCTCAACTCATCGTGTCCCTGTGACACCAGCCTCCCTCAGGGCGCCTCATGCTCTGCTGAGACCCCTCCTGGTCCTCCAGCATGTGCGCCCGACCAGGGCGCCACCTCCAACCTGGATGCTAAATATGAGCAATGCATGATTTATTTCCTAATTTTTCATGTAAATAAATATGCATAGATGTTGTCCTCAGTTCTCCCTCAACCTGGGTGCGTCGGCTCCACTTTGGCGGCCACTGGTCTAGCTAGAACAGAGGATTTTTGGATGATCCCAGAGCTCTAAAATAAAAATTTACTTCCAACAAAAATATTGAACTCTACATTCTTGAAAACATATGGTGGAAATTCTTCTCTAATTAGTATGTAAATGTACTTACAGTATCAGTAGGGCTTACTGGGAACTGAGAAAATAACTTTAGATCTTATATGGAGAACTCACTATGCAAAAGTTGCCAAGATCCTGAAAAAGAAGATTAGTGCTTCACCAAGTATGAATATGCACTACCAATGTAATGAAAAAAGTATGGTGTTAGCACAAAACCCAGTAATACATCAAAAGAATGATAAAGGATTGGGAATAAATTAGGGTATGTTTAAAAATCCAGCCTCCAAGGTGGCATTTCATTCCCTGGCCAAGGTAGTTAATGCAATACAGGCTTCTGACAAAAGTAGCTGTCTGGGAGAAAATAAAGTTAGATCCCTACTGCACACCTTACCTCTAACCCAGTGGTTATTAATGGGGGCAGTTTTGCCTGTCTGGGGAAATTTAGTAATGTTTGGAGACATTTCTGACTGTCATAACTGCAGGCGTGGGGAAGGGTGTTTGCTAATGGCATCTAGTGGTAGAGGCCGGGATGCTGCTAAATACCCTACAATATCCAGGACAGTCCCCGGTCTCAAATATCAATGCTGAGAGACACTATAGGCTGAGAAATCCCACCCTAGCCCTAGCACTAATCCTAATATTTGAAAAATGAAAGAGGAATAATGTTAGAAACCGACAGATCCTGATGTGAGTGTGAGTCTGGACAGGTCGCCCCTCTGAGTCTCCTTTGCTTTCTCCTGGCTTTCTGCAGTAAAGACAGTGTACACCACGAAACAATGCACAAGGACTCACTGTAAATGATAAATCATACTCAGAAGTGCATGCAAATATATAAATGTTCTTCACAAGGAAAGCGGGCTTCTTGGTAGTAAGATCCAGGTTGCCTGGCAGAGCAATTCTGGGGACTTAAACTGTAAAAATTCAAGACTGAAAATTTCAACAAGTTGGGTTTGGGCTTGAGACCATGTATGACCGGGGGCTGTGCTCATCTCATTCTCTCCACCACAGGCTTGCTACCTTAGAAGATGCAAGACACCTAATAAAATACACCTTGATTTTGTTTTTACGATACAGAGAGAAAGCAGTGCACTAATGGCCTAGAACCATCATCTGCACAGAATGAAACCGACAAGACCTAGTCAGCCTGCTGAATGGCGCCGTCTGGGGGCTCTGAATGGTTTGCAGCGGCAGCCCCACGTGCTGAGACCAGTTTGGGGATAACCGAGCTTCTGGCCTCACAGCCTAGTTATGACAGTAGGGACGCTGTGAAGGCCAGAGGATTCTGGGAATGCCTGAGGACCCTTCTATGAGTCCAGGGCTTCGGAGCTGAAAAATGGTGTATTTCTGCATCACGAGCTTCAAGATGGAGCTTAAGTCCCACACCCACCACACATTCCCACTCACCCACCCAACTTCAGGACTGAGAAGTCATTCATCACTTCTTCAGCCTAATTTTCCTAGGATGAAAAGTGGGAAGTAGGGGATAAGGTAAGATAACGGTATCTTTCAGCTACAGAAATTGAGTAAGCCTAAATCCTCTGGCGAACACATAGTAATGTTTTCAACAAATATTAATGACAAAAACAACCATCATGAAGACATAGTGAGAATAAATTATAACACTTACACACAGGAATGAAGCAAAAGTGCTCTCAGAATCTCAGAAACAGGTGTTGTATGAATACCAGTTACTAAGTTGGTTTTTAAAGTCTTTGTATCCATTTTAAGTTCCAACTCATAGGCAATGAATAGGAGGCAAATGAAATGAGGGTCTCCACTAAATCATATTTATACCATTTACTTCGTTGTAAAATGGTTCCATCTTTCAACCATTTAAAAATTATAGAAGACAGCTAGGTAGATATAGAGATAATCATTGTATCAAAATCTCAAGAACACTGAAATCTAGTGATATATGGATCTGATATATGGATCTGGAAGTTATCTCTCACCTGCTGCTGCATTCAAAGCTAAAAATGTAAAATTAAATTAGTACTTGTCTTTTCCAGGACCTGGCACTGGTAATGCCCATCATGCTTTTCTCCGATTGAAAAATACATATAATCTCAGCTAACTGTTTGACAAAGAAAAGACAAAAAAGACTTTGCTGGGAAAATTTAAAGTAAGACAATCTGAGTTCCCAAATTTAATATGAGATGAACATATAAAACAAAAACCTAACACTTTAGTAAAAATATCTGCAACTAAATTACCTACATTGTGTGCCTATGACCCTCAAAATAGTGTGTACGTGCCTACATTCCACCCATAATACCACAGAATAAATCACCATAGAGAGTCCATTTTTATTGAAAGATTGTGCGTATGTGTGGGAAGAGGGGGCTTTTATTTATTCCATTTTAAAACAATATATGGTACTTATTTGCATAAGCTTTAAGATCAACAGGAAATTTCAAAGAAATTTAGTGTTTGTGCTTCTGTGTTCTGGGTACCTGCTCACTTCTCTCTGCCATTTCAAACTGCTTCTGGGAAAAGACTGAAATCACTAGTATGCTAATTCTTTCTCTCAGAGGAAACAAGAATAAATAAATAAACAAATAAGGAAACACGGGGAAGTTATCTAAGGGGAAATGAGCTCTCACGGGGACAGTACCGTCCCTCCGCTCGCTCCACTGCGAGGAGGGCCAGCACCGCGTCGGAGGCGGAGAGGAAGAGAGCCCAGGCAAGCCGCTTAGGGGTGTGGGTTGGAAAAACCTCACTTTCCCCAAGCGAATGTGACTTTACGCCAACATATTAGATTGGGAAGTGCAAACACAATAATTAACAGTGAATCCCTGAAACTTCGACACACCAGAAGAGGGTGTCACTCCAGAGGGAGATGGGAGAACAGGAGGAATAAATTAAGGCAGTCCATGGTGATGCTGGACAGCTCCTTGGGGCACGCGCAGCGGCCAGGAAGAGCTAATCAGGTTCTCCAAACACCTAGGGAAGCTCGAGAACACTGATGAAGGATGGGACCACGCCAGCTACAGGGCAGCTGTGAGCAGAGTGGGCCCTTCCTCTCTCTGAATCCAAGATAACGACCTTCACAGTAACAAGCACCTCCGCACTCCACAATCTGATGTAAGAAAAGGACTTTTAATCCATCTTCCTCAATTCTGCTCTCAGGGAATAAATCAGCTGCGTGGTTTCTCCACCACTGTAACACATGTCAATCACCACTGAGGCCAGCGTTACTTTTCTTCCCCACGTGTGATTCCAATCATCAGCACGCTCCAGGGCTGAACCCGAACCCGAGCGTGAGCACTTTCTAGGGCACACCCCAGTAGGCGCTACCACCCCCTGTGTATTTTGTTTAATTATGAAACCTCCTTCTAGAAGCCCTATAATTCTTCCAAGAGTTAAAGTAACTGGTGGGAATTAAACACAAAGAAACATAAGACCATGTAAAGTGGACACTTGTGACTATAGTTTTTAAAATGATTTTCTTTCCAGTTTCAACATAATTTTGTACTTTCCAAATTTTGCCCTTTTCAAATGCCAAAGAAAATGTTTGTGTTATCTTGTGGGCTTCAAAAAAAGGCAGTGCAATGTATTTGCACTCTACTTAAGGTCCACAAAGGTTTCTTTTCTTTTGAAGCCCATCTTTTGGATGTGTTTTATAAAGAAAAAAGGAGTGAAAAATAACACACACACACACCCAGTGACAAATCACTGTTCTTGGACAATGAAAGGCTCTCCTGTGTGTGTGCGTGTGTTCCAGTACTTGGGGTCCATGCGTGTGGCTGCAATATCATGACGTGCTTTTGGTACTAGTAAATATGTAAACCAAAGGCAGATCCATCTTGCAATGAATTTACGGCCCTTTAGTGAATGATGGCAGCAGAACGCCTGGGCGTGGATGGTGCTATTCCCCTCAATTCAGGAAAATCCTACAGAGCAACATGGAGTCCGCACCTGGCATTCTCAGTAGGCAATGGGAATCCAAAGACGAGAGAAGAGTGAGCAAGGCGGAGGGGAGGCAGGGAGCCGGGAAAACAGAGACAAGAGAGTCGAGAGTCTGGCGGTTGCTGTGTGTGAAGGGGAGAAGCGGCGGCTAAAAGGACGGATACTTAACCCCACTGACGTAAGCATCACACAGAAACCCTAAAGGCGGCAAGATGGCAGCCAGTGCGGTGGGTTAGGGATACATAATGTTATTTTGAAGAAGTGAGGAAGTGTTTAAAAAAGAGACGTTTTTACCTTAACATCCAGGTTTCTGGCTTTTTCTAGAAAAAAGTCCAAGATCTGATGACTCTTAGCAACAACGGGGCAGAGGCAGCTTGCTCTCTCATACCCGAGGGTCCCACTCAAGAGACCCGGCTCAGTGCGCGTCCGAGTCTGCAAGCCCTACTTGGAAAAAGGGCAGTCTTCAGGATTTCAGATCCCTGGACACAAGATGGAAAATGAGGGGTGAAGGCTACAACTGCTTTCCTGGAAATAAACAGGCACAAAGCCCAAAGAACTGATTCTCTCTGCATCAGCTGACACCGGCGGCCGGGCTGACTTATTCAGCAGCGCGCTGCGCACGAGTCCTGGGCGTGCGGCCTGCTGGCGCCGTCTGTGAGGAGCGCCTTCTCGGACCCCCGGCACACGGCAGTTTGGAACGGAGCAGCGCCCCGGGCACAGCCGCCGCCAGCTGCTGCACCTCCTCTAAGAGGCACTGGCAGCCCCTGCATAGAGAGCAGGGCCCATAGCAGCCAGGGTGCAGGTGACAACACGAGGGCAGGCCTGCCTCCCACAGACCCCAGCCTCAACCAGCTTGGGCCCCCTCCTAGTTCCTGACTGCTTCGGGGACACCTCCCGGGGGACATCCTGCTGCCAGCAGCTGCCGCCCCTCGATGCAGCCAGGCCGATGCTACTGATGTGCCCGCGGTGGGGGCTGCCCGCTCCCCGCCCCTGTGTCCCCCCAGCTCCTGCTTGTTCCAGTCTTGTTCAGCATTTGGAACTTTGCCAGGATGCACCCTCACCCTGGAAGTATCTGGCTCAACCAGCGCAAAAGGCTCCCAGTCTCGGCTGTACGCAAGCCATTCCTCAGCCTCAAGGTGGACCCACGGCTGCCAGGAGGATCGGCCTCAGGCTGAGGCTGGCGCTGCACCGCTGCCGGCTTCCTCCCCTTTCCCATCCCAAGTCCCCATGCTTCCTAGGAGCACTTCCTTAAGGATCCTTTTAGGGTCTGTGTCTGGAAAAGGCCCCCCAGGACATACCGCCTTCTCCGTCCTACCCCTCCCTCCTCCAGGCAGTCCTCCCAGCCACTCCATCAGAAGCTCACTCCTATTTTATTTCTTACTCTTCCTTCTCCTGTCCCTCTCCAGCTGAGCGTTAAACTCCCTACTTCCTCCTACAGACGCAGTCTCCTCCCCACCTTCCTACAACAGCCCACTTTATCACAGGTCCTCTTCCACTTAACACCATGTTTTCTCAGCTTCCATTTGCTTCCTCTCTTAAGCTTTTGAAAACTCAGCACTTCTAAAGGTTGTTCCTCTGAAACAAAACAAAATCAAGCAACAGTGTTGTGATGATTCCCCACTGACTTTAGGATAAAGCCCAGACTCCCACCCAGCTGTCAGAGGCCTACTGGCCCGGCCACTGTGCTTCTCAGGCCCTCCCCCTGCCCCTCTCTGGACCCCGAGCTCATCACTCGCATCTTCTGCAGCCTGCTTTCCCAGGCTCCCCTGGGCCGGCCCCCCGGGCCTGGGGGACCCTTCTCACCACTGCTCTCTTGTTCAAACCTGCCAGGCCCTCCGCACCCACAGCACATGGGAGCCGTGGAGCCCCCTTTCCTCAAGGACCCCATTAACATATTCCAGGCAAGCGCTGTAAACCAAGACCCATAGGCGTAGCTGGGCATTCACATAATTTGCATACATATTTTATACCCCCTCTCCCACCCCAGCAGATAAGTTTCTGGACAGCTGGGGCTCTTTAGAGTCATCTCACAGAGGAGCTATACCCCACCTGTTTACCTTAGACAAACCTAACTGACAGAGAGGGACTTTGCCACTTAAAACCGTGCTAGTCATTCTACTGACCAGGCAGATGTGCCCTGGAACAGACGCATAGAAGACATGGAGATCCTGCTCCCTCAATTTCAGTTCCCACAAATGCCTTGGGTGCAGGCCTCTCGCTACCTACACATGATTCCAGTCGACACCCACTATAAACCTAAACCAACTTGCTTCCCCATGGAGTTCACTGTCCAGAAACACCAACCTAGCCCAGTCCTGAAGGAGAACACACATCGGGCAGGTAGGGCTGCTGCGATACCACCTTTCACGGCAATGAGGAAGATTTTCAAGGGCAGTGTTCATTCTATGCATCTTCCACCTCCCACAGGGGTTTCAGAATCCCACCCGCTGCATCCGCTGCGTTCTCTTGTCCGCCCATTCCCTGACCCAGGCCAAAAGTCACCTGATGAATGTCAACAGAGGTCACGAATGTCCTGGTCCCCTGGACCCTGTAAGGGATTATTCCAGGGGGCCTGGATCCAAGCGGCTTCAGCCCAAGAGTGATGAAAAACCCTCCACTGACCGTCAGCGGGCCCTCTGTGCGGACAGCTGCGGGTCAGGGCAGAACACTGTGCTTCTGTACATAAGTCTGCAGCCGTAAAGCAACCTGGAATTAAATCCATGCTTGTGACACATCAGAAATGACAATTTAATAACTGACTTCTCGTAACCATCAAGTTGTAAGATCTTTGGCAACTCATTCTAAGGAAAACTGTTTCCCCCAAAATGAAGGACTAGTTCACTATACTTTGAATTCAGAGTGAATGACCCTAATGTTGGCTATTACAACTCACTAAGTGTTCCAAAGAAACTGTGGAGAAAAGGAAGTACAAACTCCCTACTGATACACTGAATATTTCATATTTGGCTATTCATTCTTGAGTTGGTTTTCAAAGTAAATGACTTTGATTAAATTCAACACACTTAGGATCAAGACCAATTTATAGTCAGTTGTGTGGTTTGGTCTGGCATCTTAAAATAAAATGGCAGTTATCAGAACTTTCCAGAGAAAAGATCAGGCAATTTTTCATTGATTTAAGTCTGTCAAAGTGGTAGAAGGTCTCAGAGGAATGTCATTGCACCGAGCTTTCGGATGACTCATTAATGACCCAGTCGGGCTGAAGTGAGGCTCTCAGTTACCCAGACGCCACTAGAAAACACTTTACAGGACTTGAATACACTGTTCCCACCTCATGCGGATCGCTCCTATGTGTGCTCCAAAGAAATTAGAACCAAGTTAAAAGCTCCTTCCTCCAGAACCACTTCTTAGTTTCCCTTCCAGCTCAGGAGGCGACTTCCTCTTTTTCCAAACTCCCTGGCATGAGGTACATGTCTTATTTTCTCAGTTAAATTGTAGGTACCTGGAAAGCAGACTGCATGGCCAGTTGAATCTTATACCCTCTCCCTTCCCATCAAGAAGAGCTCCTAGCCCAGTACCTTACAAAGAATACAAGCTCTGTGAGTGTCTGGGAGTGAAGGAGTGAGTGAATGAATGAAAGCTCGTCTGATTCTGTTCTTTTTCTTGTTGCAGACCCCAAAGTCCAGGTCTTTGCTAAAAACTTTATGTTGGCCTTTCAAACACATTGAGATTGCTATCCAAATTTCAAGGGGTCATCCGCAGTAAGTCTTGCTAATGAATTTGACTTAGACTGATAATAATTTAGAAAGTTTATCTATAGCTCTTTAAATGTGGTCTTCTTAGAAAATATTAACCAGGCATTTACTTCCTCTTTTGAGAGCTAAATCATTTCACTTAACAGTTTTCACTCTATGGCTGTCAGAACTCTGGCAGACTTTGTGAAAAGTATCAGTTTAATTGTCCATATTAAAAATTAATCATGTAAGATTTCCTTTGTTTCACTTCTAATACTTAAGCTTCCTACTGATACAGAAAAAGCTCTGCTTTTTAAAATTATTTTTAATAGTAAGGGGTCTTTTCCTCATGATGCAAAAGCACAGTTATTGCATTTGCTAGGAGAGAAAATGCCTGTTCTTTAAAATTATACTGTGTGGTGACCACTTTCTACCACCAACCCTCCCACCCAATACCAATGGGGAATGGAAGTGGGGGAAATTCAGTCCTTTTTGCCACAGGAATGGCAAATTACCATTCTCAGTACCATATGTGGCAAAGTACCATGCTTTTTCAACTTTTTTTAAAAAACAGACACAAGATGGGGTGGGCAGCAGTTTTAAGACCCAGCATAAAGTAACCCAAAGAATTTCTTTCTCAGTATCTGCTTATTAAGGACGTAGAATATTCGTTAGAGTCATTCAGGGAGTCTGGACTAGAGTGAGCCCAAACCCAAGGAAAATGCCACCTGCTTTTTCTTGAAAACCCTCTTTACACGCCTGTGTCACATTCTGCAATAGCCTGACCCTTTCTCCTCTTCTGGAAAACTGAGCTTGTCAGCTCAGGGCCGGTCCTCAGTAGAAAAGAAGTCCTAATTGAACACCCCAGCTCCACCACTGCCCAGAAATGGATTAGTCCCAAAAGTGGGGGTTCTTAGTCCTGAAGAGGACCTTTCTTGCCTACCTCATCTGATCAGATACTTCAGAGTTGGTTCGGACCTTGCAAAGTACCAGAAAAATCTGCCCATGTGCCCCTGATACTACCACTTACTAGTGGTGAAGTACAGCCTAGAACACAGCCCTCCAACCAGGCATGCTGTGCACCTCCTCCCCTTTCCCAGGGAGCTCTCCCAGGGAGTGAAGTGGCAATTCCCAGCAAAGCTGGCGAGCGTCAGACATGGGGCCAACAAGAATTAGTCAGGTCCTCCACACCTGTGCTACTCTAAGTGTGGGCCATGGGCCGGGAGCATTGGTAACATCTGGGAACTTGTTGGAAATGCAGAATCCCTGACCCCACGCCTGACCTGCTCAATAAGACTCTACCCTTGAACAATACCCCCAAGACACTCACAGGAGGCACACCAGAGTCTGAGAAGTGCTGCTTCACAGCAAGAAAAAAGACATCTTCACATTCAGAGTCAAGTTCATTCAGTGTGCTGACTTCATGGCAAGCCTGGTGCTAATGGCACCTTCAGCAGCATTTACGGAGGGACACGCCTACGACCTGACCAAAGTGGACGTGTCATCAAGGCTGATGGAATGATCAAGAAACAGAAACCCTGGGGCCCAGTGAGTGCCTGGTGTATCCTGGAAGCTACATGGTAGGTTGGTTTTATTTTGTTTCCTTTCTGAAATTCTCACTTATTTTAAGACTACTGAGCAGAGAAATGGGGGAAGCGGGAGTAATGAAATTACTTTTCACCTAAAAATCAAAGGTGCCCTCCTCACTTTTTTCATGGTTGGGGTGGTTGTGCACAGGAGCCATGGGGGCAGAGGCACAGCAGGTACTACCCATCAGGGTGAGGACGCAGGGCTGGGGGCAAGTCAGAGCTTGTTATCTGTGCAACCTTCACAAATGACTCACCCTCTGGGCCTCAACAGCTTCCTTACCTTCACATGGAAGTAAAGACAGAGCCCGTTCCCTAGGCCAATTATGAGGATGAGAGGGTACTTCTGAAGCCTGGCACACAGTAAGCACCCCGTCAGTGTGACCGAAGATGGGCAGGATCAGTGCAGCCTAAAGCCACTACAGCGCCCAGAACAATCTCCTCCCGTGATGGACCTGGACATTGATCCACAAGAAACCAATATGCAAAACAGACACTGAGACAAGTTTCACTCTATAAAAATCATGTAATTCTGGACGTTAGCAAAGGGGTACACCATCTTTCACTTCAAATTCTAATTCACCCTGACTCAGATTAAGAGTCCCAGGGCTTGATCAGCCCTTAACTTGCTGTCTTAGTCACATGGCCTCCGGGCCTCAGCTCTCCCTTCTGAGCTCAGCAGCTGAACGTCTGTGTGCCCAGCTAAGCGGCTCTTAAAAGCAGAAACACAGCAGCAGTCACTCTGCATCCTCACTGTTTAAAAATATGGCACAGGTTGTCACTCCTCCTGGGATAGCTCCCAAAGGGAAGATCTGACTTCCTTTGCCAGACTTTATTATTCAATTTTTTTATTTTCATGAAAGCAGTGAAATCATATTTTCCTTCCTATGCTATCTTCATTGTTTTAAGGAAACCATTTAAAATTAATATTGTTCCTTTTGAGAAACCAGCCTCCACCTCTCTTTTCTTCATTAGACAAAATAAAAATATAAGAGTGAAATTCAACTGGGCATGCCACACTGAAAAGCATTCTCAAAGCCTTGAAAGTCACGATCAAAAAATCAAGACCAAGTCAATTACAGCACTGCATTCAAGTGGATTTTGTTTTTCTTCCACAGTAACTGACAGAACTTACGGTGGTTTTGAAATGCTCGCTATTTCTAGAGTTTGGGGGAGGACATTCTCTGTATAGCCTTTAAAAACAGTGTGTTTTCTGGCCATGTTTTTCAGATTAATAGTATTAAACTTTCACGAGCTGCAGTGTCTGGGAGTGCACGTCTTCAGAGGACACATTTTCCAGCTGAGTGTAGTCCAATAAATGAAAGGAGGGGGAAGGTTGTAAGATAACACTCTGCTTGCACAGTCAGGTGTGGACAGTCCCAGGACCTGTGAACTCCTCACTAGTGGTCTAATGTCTTGCCTTGCCTGTCAGAGGACGGTGGCCCTGAGAACATCATGCAGATTGCAAACACACACCCCACTCCATCCCCCCACTTCCCCTTCTCCTCCGTTCAATACACATTATTGAACGCTAAGCTAACGGTCCACCCTTGAAGCCTTACCTGTCGGTTTTCTTGATCAGGATGGCCCTGAAAATGTGCTCCAGGGGTGACTTCTCCCGCTCATGGGTCGGCTGCACGAAGGGGTGCAGGGCCACCAACGAGAAGCCCTGCTGGTAGAGTTCCAGGAGCTGGGCAGGCAGGTCACGCAAGGAGGCCAGCCTCACTGCTGAGGACCTCGGGAGCTCGGCTGGGAGCGGACAGAGAAGAGCTGTCAGAGACCCCCAAACTGCCCCCTGCCCACCCCACCCCCGCCCCTTGCCCAGGGAGAGATCGCTAGTCATTTCCTGCTAACGTGGGTTGTTCCTATCTTAACTACTGTCTTCGAAGAGAACTTAGAAGCAGCAGGTTACTTTTCAAGTCATCAGAAGGCACTGGTAATTGGAAGTTTTAAGTCTAGAGTCAATCTGCTCAGAGATTACACGGAAAAGTCAATTCCATTCCCTCAAAAAGTAAAAAAGAAGAGGAGGAGGAGGAGGAGGCAACGATGGATGGTATGTGGGCAGCAAAAGCATCACCAACAAAGTCAGAAGACAAACTGGACAAAATGTGTGCAACACTTAATACAAAGGCATAATGTCCTTAATTTGCAAAGGAACCATTAAAAAAAATAGAAAAATGGACAAAGTGTATGAATGGATGATTGCCTAAACAACATAAAAAGCTAATAATATTTGAAAAGACACTCCAATTAACTCAACATTAAAATTATGCATATCAAAACAGATATTTTTCACCTATTCAATAAAATTTTTAAAAAGCTTGAGAAAGGCAGACATGATTCAAAAGGTGCAAGTGTACCTACAGTGATGTTTACACGCAGCCCCCAGGCTTTGTCCCTAGAGGCAGTCAATATTATCCACACGTTAACAATTGCTGATGTCACACACAAGTAAATAAGTGCACGTATCTTCCTCCTATTTTACACAAATGGTAGTGTAACCTTATGCACCTGGCTTTTTTCTAATGATTAACAGCATATTTTCTCAGAGATGATTCCATAGCAGTACACAAACTCCTCCTCATTCTTTGTATAGATGTACAGTGTTCCATTGTGTGATGTACCATAGATTACTCAAGCTTTAGCTTTTACAAATAAGGCTGCAATGAAAAATATCACTCCCACATGATATCACAGGAATGCATCTAAAAAAATTAATTCCTAAATGTGGAACTGCCAGGCTAAAGATAAGTGCATTGTAATATTTTCAAGGTATTTCAAGATTTCCTCCATAAAGCAGTACAGATATTTACCTCCCATTAGTGATGTCCAAAGGGATTTTCCCAAGCCCTGGCTAATCTCTCAGTTAAAGAATGATCCCTGTGAGGTAGGAACTTATATTTCTCTATTATGGAATTGGTATTTTTTCTTAATAAATATTTCATATTTAAGTGCTATCTGTGTTGCCTTTTCTGTTAACTGCTCATATTGGTCCTTTTTCCTATTGCTTTGTAGGAATTCTATATATATTAGGAAAGTTAGTTCTTATTTGCATTACCAGTTGCAAATATCTTTCCCCAATGTATTGTTTGTCATTTGACTTTGCATAAAGTGGATTTTACCATAAAGAATTTTTTTATGAAGTTGAATGTATCAATCTTGTTTCCAATGGCTTTTGAGTTTTATGTCAGAATAGAAAGATCTAGAATTATAAAACAAATCTATGATTTCTTGTAGTACATATTTTATTTTTTGGATGTAAATCTTTGATCCATTTGGAATTTATGTAATCTGAATTCAACATCCCTCCACTACTGAGGTTTACCCATTTTTCTCATTGATTTGAGATGCCCCTTTTATCATATATTCCTGAATATATTTAAATTTATGACTGTGATCCATTAATCTATCTTAACAATTTTAGTTTCATATTATGTTTTCATAACTGGCCTGGCTATTTCCTGGATCTTCCTATCTTCCTGCTTATTTTTGGAATCTTCCTATTTTTATTTATTGTTTTTCCAAATGGTCTTTAACATCAGCTCATTAAATTTATTCTCCAAAAATAAATCCTGTTGATATTTTTATTGGGTCATGATGATCGAATTATAGCTTAACCGAAGGAGAATGGATATTTTTGTCATGCCACAAGTTCCCATCTAAGAACATAGTATCATTTTCATTTATTTAAGTCTTCTTTGGGGTCTCTCAGGTGCATATTACATTTTTCTTCACATAGATATTGCACACTTATCAAGTTTATTACTAGTTATTTTATACTTTATTGCTATTGGAACAATATATTTTTTCTTTTTACTTCTATGATATGCATCATGAGCAAGAATGTTGGGGAAACAGGTATGTTCATCACAGTTGATAGGAGTGAGCCTTTCTGGAGGGCAATGTGGTGTCTGCCTTCAAACTTGAAATCCTTTGTCCCACAATCCCACTACTGGGTATTATGTCTATGGCTTGACTGACAATGTTTTTCAAGATATATGGACAAAGACATTCACTTCAGAGTTGCTCACACAGCAAAATCCTGGAACCAAAGAGTTCTTCACTGGAGGGCTAGATAAACACTGGGGCACCCCAATGGTGACTCCTAAGAACTACTTAAGAAGATTAAGGTGAATCTGTTATATGCTGATGGAAATGTCTCCAAGATATGTTACAAAGTTAAGAGGTAGGGTGTCTAAAAGAGTTTATAATATGACACTCTTGTATAAAAAAATTAGAAGGCTAGAGAGACATGAATAATTTTTTTTT
>JAQQAC010011420.1:49353631-49370455 GCA_029783875.1 Phataginus tricuspis | reverse complement strand
CTTGTCATTTCAAAGTGTCACACGTAGTCATTGAACCACACACACACACATTAGACTATAAAAAAATCAGTTTAAGGACAGAACCTGAATAATTCCCATTTGCTATACCCACTGATCAAACCCAAAAGATGGCATTATTGCTCATCCTACTAGTCATCTTGTCAGAGAAGACACAGGCTAAGATACATCGAGAGTCTTTCAAAAAGCACCAGGCCTCATGCTTAGATTTCATACTGGGGTGCTCAAATATTAAAATCAACCAGCTAGAAACTGAACCCTGAGTATTAATAAAATATTTCACACACTTAAAATTACTTTTTCTAGAGAAGGGGAGATGCAAAGGATCACCAAGTTTTCAGAATATCTATCTAAACTTGTCCACATTAAATCCAAGAAGAGTTTAATATGAGTCAGAAGGGGACCTAGTTATCAATATTTTATGCCACTTTCCTAATTGAGCAAATAGCCAACACTCTGGTAGTTCTCTTTCAATTTTGATATTACAATAAATTGATTGCATGGAAGACCAACAACTAATGAATATGTACAAACAATACAGAACTGAAACTGTTTAGAATGTAAATGGGACCCTATATGATAAAGTCTCATGACTTTGTAAAAGTAATCAGTACTGAAACTATAACGTCAGGGGGCCAAATTCCTAGAGAAGGCATATCGAAAAAATACCGCATCTTTCCTAGGAGCTTTAGGGGAGTCTCAGTTTCAGCTAAGAGTGTCATTGCTCTGATACCCTCTCATCCAGGGGCGTTGAAAACAAAGAATCCTGCCCAAAGAGCACCTCAAATGAGTCACAGACACGGAGCCCCAAACACACGGTGGCCCTGGGTCCGGGCGGCTCCTCAGCCCACACATGTTCCCACTGGCCTGCCACCTGGATCAGCCCATTAGCACCAGGCAGACAAGCAGCTCTTACAGAACAAGGAAGGACATGGGGCATTTTTCAAGTGGGAACAGACACACACCATTTTAATCCCCAGGTCCATGCCACGAATCCGCCCACAGTACAACAGCTGACTACACTGTGGCTCATCCGTATTATAGACTATTAAATGGCAATTTTAAAAATGAGTTGGTGTCCTATCTCTGACCTGGAGGGGTATCAGTTATAGGTTGAGAAACACGTGATGCAGACTGACACATACATTATATGTGTCCACTTAAAAAACAAACAAGCAAAAAGCCTATGAATGAGGCCAGGTCCACAGGGGCCCAGAGAAGGTGGTTAACATTATTATATCAGGGGATTGGGAATGTGGGGGGTGTGGAACAAATAGAGATTATGAACTATTCTTTAACTTAATGGGCGTGCATTGCTTCATTTCAAAGGAAGAAAAACTTAATGTTAGAGAAACAGAATCATACAAGAGGACAGTTACAGTACAATGACACTATTAAGTTTCTCAAGAGCCAAAGTCAAGGCTGGGGTCATCCTCTGAATTTCATAGCCTAAAAACAATAAAGAGAAGACAAAGAGAAAAACAAAGGAACTGAAGGGAGGCTTTCTTCACCCACACCACATGCCCCCCAGCACCTCTCTCCTCGCTCTCCCCCACCGCCCACAGCTCTCCACCTGCGCTGTCCTCACCAACAGCCCCCCGTGCAGGAAGCAACGGGCCGTAGGTAGAAAATACACACCAGACTTCAAAGATTTAGTATGTAAAGAAAAGAATGTAAAATATCTACGTAAGAATGTTTTTATATTGGTACCACATTGAAATGCCAATATTTTGGATATATTAGGATTCAATAAAACATATTATTAAAATTAATTTCTCCTGTTTCTTTTTACCTTGTTTCAATGAAGCTGCCAGAAAGCGCACACTTACACAGTGGTGCACAGTCTGCTCCCAGACAGCACACCTCTTTACCATCACTTCCTGACCATTTGTGTCACAGCATCCCATGACTTTTAATTACCTGACAAACTAATTTACTCTCTTTTCTGCTTTTTAAAATTTTTATTTTGCTATTATTAATGTACAATTACATAAGCAATCTTATGGTTACTAGACACACCTATTATCAAGTCCCCACCACATACCCCATTACAATCACTGTCCATCAGTGCAGTAAGATGCTATAGAATCATGACTTGTCTTCTCTGTGTTATACAAACTTCCCCGTATCCCAACCCCCACTACATCATGTGTGCTAACCGTAATACTCCTTTTTCCCCCTTATCCCTCCCTTCCCACCCCTCGTACCCAGTCCCTTTCCCTTTGGTAACTGTTAGTCCAATCTCGGGTTCTGTGAGTCTGCTGCTTTTTGTTCCTTCAGTTTTTTCTTTGTTCTTATACTCCACAGATGAGTGAAATTATTTGATACTTGTCTTTGTCCGCCTGGCTTATTTCACTGAGCATAATACCCTCTATCTCCAACCATGTTGTTGTAAATGGTAGGATTTGTTTTCTTCTTATGGCTGAATAATATTCCATTGTGTATATGTACCACCTCTTCTTTATCCATTCATCTACTGGTGGACACTTAGGTTGCTTCCATTTCTTGGCTATTGTAAATAGTGCTGCGATAAACATAGGGGCGCATATGTCCTTTTCAAACTGGGCTGTGGCATTCTTAGGGTAAATTCCTAGGAGGGGGATTCCTGGGTCAAATGGTATTTCTATTTTGAGTTTTTTGAGGAACCTCCATACTGCTTACCACAATGGTTGAACTAATTTACATTCCCTCCAGCAGTGTAGGAGGGTTCCCTTTTCTCCACATCCTCGCCAACATTTGTTGTTGTTTGTGTTTTGGATGGCGGCCATCCTAACAGGTGTGAGGTGATATCTCATTGTGGTTTTAATCTGCATTTCTCTGATGATTAGCAATGTGGAGCATCTTTTCATGTGCCTGTTGGCCATCTGAATTTCTTCTTTGGAGAAGTGTCTATTCATATCCTCTGCCCATTTCTTAATTGGATTATTTGCTTTTTGTTTGTTGAGGTGTGTGAGCTCTTTATATAATTTGGATGTCAACCCCTTATTAGATATCTCATTTATGAATATATTCTCCCATACTGTAGGATGTCTTTTTGTTCTATTGATGGTGTCCTTTGTTGTACAGAAGCTTTTCAGCTTGATACAGTCCCACTTGTTTATTTTTGCTTTTGTTTCCCTTGCCCAGGGAGATATGTTCATGAAGAAGTTGCTCATATTTATGTCCAAGAGATTTTTGTGAATTTTTTTCTACGAGTTTTATGGTTTCATGACTTACATTCAGGCCTTTGATCCATTTTGAGTTTACTTTTATGTACGGGGTTAGACAATAATCCAGTTTCATTCTCTTGCATGTAGCTGTCCAGTTTTGCCAACACCAGCTGTTGAAGAGGCTGTCATTGTCCCATTGTATATCCATGGCTCCTTTATCATATATTAATTGACCATATATGCTTGGGTTTATATCTGGGCTCTCTAGTCAGTTCCATTGGTCTATGGGTCTGTTCTTGTGCCATTACCAAATTGTCTTGACTACCGTGGCTTTGTAGTAGAGCTTGAAGTCAGGGAGCGTAATTCCCCCCACTTCATTCTTCCTTCTCAGATTGCAGGCTATTCAGTGTCTTTTGTGGTTCCATATAAATTTTAGAACTATTTGCTCTAGTTCAGTGAAGAATGCTGCTGGTATTTTGATAGGGATGGCATTGTATCTGTAGATTGCTTTAGGCAGGATGGCCATTTTGACAATATTAATTCTTCCTATCCATGAGCACAGGATGTGTTTCCATTTATTGGTATCTTCTTTAATTTCTCTTAAGAGTGTCTTGTAGTTTTCAGAGTACAGGTCTTTCACTTCCTTCGTTAGGTTTATTCCTAGGTATTTTATTCTTTTGGATGGAATTGTGAATGGAGTTGTTTTCCTGATTTCTCTTCCTGCTAGTTCATCGTTAGTGTATAGGAAAGCAACAGATTTCTGTGTGTTAATTTTGTATCCTGCAACTTTGCTGAATTCAGATATTAGATCTAGTAGTTTTGGAGTGGATTCTTTAGTTTTTTATGTACAATATCATGTCATCTGCAAACAGGGACAGTTTGACTTCTTCCTTACCAATCTGGATGCCTTTTATTTCTTTGTGTTGTCTGATTGCCATGGCTAGGACCTCCAGTACTATGTTGAATAGAAGTGGGGAGAGTGGGCATCCTTGTCTTGTTCCTGATCTTACAGGAAAAGCTTTCAGCTTCTCGCTGTTAAGTATAATGTTGGCTGTGGGTTTGTCATATATGGCCTTTATTATGTTGAGTTACTTGCCCTCTATACCCATTTTGTTGAGAGTTTTTATCATGAATCGATGTTGAATTTTGTCAAATGCTTTTTCAGTATCTATGGAGATGATCATGTGGTTTTTGTCCTTTTTGTTGATGTGGTGGATGATGTTGATGGATTTTTGAATGTTGTACCATTCTTGCATCCCTGGGATGTATCCCACTTAATCATGATGGATGATCTTTTTGATGTATTTTTGAATTCGGTTTGCTAATATTTTGTTGAGTACTTTTGCATCTATGTTTGTCAGGGATATTGGTCTGTAATTTTCTTTTTTTGTGGTGTCTTTGCCTGGTTTTGGTGTTAGAGTGATGCTGGCCTCATAGAATGAGTTTGGAAGTATTCCCTCTTCTTCTACTCTTTGGAAAACTTTAAGGAGGATCGGTATTAGGTCTTCACCAAATGTTTGATAAAATTCAGCGGTGAAGCCATCTGGTCAAGGGGTTTTGTTCTTAGGTAGTTTTTTGATTACCATTTCAATTTCTTAGCTGGTAAGTGGGCCTTTTAATTTTCTGTTTCTTTCTGGGTCAGCCTTGGCAGGTTGTATTTTTCTAGAAAGTTGTCCATTTTTTTCTAGGTTACCAGTTTTTGAGCATATACTTTTTCATAGTACTCCCTCATAATTCCTTGTATTTCTGTGGTATCCATAGTGATTTTTCCTTTCTCATTTCTGATTCTGTGTATGTGTGTAGACTCTCTTTTTTTCTTGATAAGTCTGGCTAGGGGTTTATCTATTTTGTTTATTTTCTCAAAGAACCAGCTCCTGCTTTCATCGATTCTTTCTATTTTTTTTTTATTCTTCTCAATTTTATTTATTTCTGAATTAATCTTTATTATGTCTCTCCTTCTACTGACTTTGGGCCTCATTTGTTCTTCTTTTTCTAGTTTCATTAATTGTGAGTTTAGACTGTTCATTTGGAATTGTTCTTCTTTCCTGAGGTAGGCCTGTACTGTAATATATTTCCCTCTTATCATGGCCTTCCCTGTGTCCCACAGATTTTGTGGTGTTGTATTATTGCTGTCATTTGTCTCCACATATTGCTTGATCTCTGTTTTTATTTGGTCATTGATCCATTGGTTATTTAGGAGCATGTTATTAAGCCTCCATGTGCTCGTGGGCTTTTTAATTTTCTTTTGAGTAATTTATTTCTAGTTTCATACCTTTGTGATCTGAGAAGCTGATTGGTACAATTTCAATCTTTTTGAATTTACTGAGGCTCTTTTTGTGGCCTAGTATATGACCTATTCTTGAAAATGTTCCATGTGCACTTGAGAAGAATGTGTATCCTGTTGCTTTTGGATGGAGTGTTCTGTAGATGTCCGTTAGGTTCATTTGTTCTAATACATTGTTCAGTGCCTCTGTCTCTTTATTTATTTTCTGTCTGGTTCATCTGTCCTTTGGAGTGAGCGGTGTGTTGAAGTCTCCCAAAATGAATGCATTGCATTCTATTTCCCCCTTTAATTCTGTTAGTATTTGTTTCACATATGTAGGTGATCCGGTGTTGGGTGCATAGATATTTATAATAGTTATATCCTCTTTTTGGACTGACCCCTTTATCATTATGTAATGTCCTTTCTGTCTCTTGTGACTTTCTTTGTTTTGAAGTCTATTTTGTCTGATACAAGTACTGCAACTCCTGCTTTTTTATCCCTATTAGTTGCATGAAATATCTTTATCCATCCCTTTACTTTCAGTCTGTGTATGTCTTTGAGTTTGAAGTGAGTCTCTTGTAGGCAGCATATAGATGGGTCTTATTTTTTTATCCATTCAGTGACTCTACATCTTTTGATTGGTGCATTCAGACCATTTACATTTAGGGTGATTATTGATAGATATGTACTTATTGGCATTGCAGGCTTTAGATTCGTGGTTACCAAAAGTTCAAGGGTAATTCCCTTACTATCTAACAGTCTAATTTAACTCACTTTGTATGCTATTACAAACACAACCTAAAGATTCTCTTTTTTTCTTTTCCTCCTTTTTCTTCCTCCTCCATTCTTTGTATGTTATGAATCATATTCTGTACTCTTTGTCCCTTGGGTGACATCTATTTAGTCTTAGGAATACTTCTATCTATCTATAGGAGTCCCTCCAAAATGCACTATAGAGGTGGTTTATGGGAGGTAAATTCCCTCAGCTTTGGCTTATCTGAAAATTGTTTAATTCCTCCTTCAAATTTAAATGATAACATTGCCAGGTAGAGCATTCTTGGTTCAAGACCCTTCTGCTTCATTGCATTAAATATATCATGCCACTCCCTTCTGGCCTGTAAGGTTTCTGTTGAGAAATCTGATGACAGCCTGATGGGTTTTCCTTTGTATGTGATCTTTTTTCTCTCTCTAGCTTCTTTTAAAAGTCTGTCTTTATCCTTGATCTTTGCCATTTTAATTATTATATGTCTTGATGTTGTCTTCCTTGGGTCCCTTGTGTTGGGAGATCTGTGCACCTCCATGGCTTGAGAGACTATCTCCTTCCCCAGAATGGGGAAGTTTTCAGCAATTACCTCCTCAATGACACTTTCTACCCCTTTTTTTCTCTCTTCTTCTGGTACCCCTATAATGCGAATATTGTTCCGTTTGGATTGGTCACATGGTTCTCTCAATATTCTTTCATTCCTAAAGATTCTTTTTTCTCTCTGTGCCTCAGCTTCTTTGTATTCCTCTTCTCTAATTTCTATTCCATTTACCATCTCTTCTACTATATATAATCTGCTTTTAAATCCCTCATTGTATGTTTCATTTCAGATATGGAATTTCTTAATGATTTAATCTCCATCTTAAATTCGTTCCTAAGTTCTTGAATATTTTTCTGTATCTCCATAAGCATGTTTATGATTTTTATTTTGAACTTTCTTTCAGGAAGATCAGTGAGTTCAGTTTCATTTGGCCCTTTTTCTGGGGTTTGTGAGATTTTGGTCTGAACCATTTGATGGTTCTTTTGACATTTCATATTTCTGTGTGGTGCCCTCTATTGCCCAGAAGTTCCAGTCTCAGTTGCTGCTCAGCCCCTAGAGTGAGGTTTGTGGTTGTATGGGAGCAGAGCTGGTACCTGGGGGGAGGAAAGATCTGTTTCCTGATTCCCATCTGCCCTGCCTGTCTCCTGTATCAGAGCCAGTGGGCCGAGTACACAGGTGTTAGCCTCTGTGCTTTGTGTCTCTATCTGCTGTAGGCGGGGCCTCCCTCTGGCTGGCCTGATGCCAGAGCAGTGACTGCCAGTTTGGGAGCTGGTACTATCAGGCCAGGAGGAAGGCTCAGCAGGCTTTGTGTCACAGTGGGTAGCCAGTCAGGGGGATGGGGCACCTGAAGCTCCCCAAAGTTCCCAATCGCTGGGCAGAGCGCACCCAGACAACCTTGTCCACCTATCCCTTCTCCCGCGCAGCAAGCTCCATGCAAACCCCGCCCCTTCAGCAGCCCTCTTGCTGCTAGGAAGCCTGTCAGATCGCCTGCCTTTCCCTTGTCCCAGAGTGACCGGGTGTGGATCCCGTCCTCCACCAATGGCCCGTATCTGTCTCTCAAGCACTCTGCCTGCCCCAGCTCCCCATCCTTCAGAGCACCACACAGTGTAGGTTTCTGCTCGCAAAGCAGATGTCCAGGTCTAGGTGTTCAGGAGTCCCAGGCTTCCACCCCTCCCCTGCTCCATTTCTCTTCCTCCCGCCTGTGAGCTGGAGGTCCTGTTGGATCAAGGCTTTTGTATGTTACCCTGTTTTGTGAGGTCTGCTCTGTTCCTGAGGTCTGTATGCAGTCTGGTTCTGCCTTCTTTCCTGTTGCTGTTTTAGGCTTAGTTGTATTAACTATATTTTCACACTATCAGTGGTTTTGGGAGGAGTTCTCTGTCTCACCTCTCACGCTACCATCTTGAATAATCTCTTTTCTGTCTTTTGTACTAAAAAAGTTCTACCAAGCTGGGTTTATTCACCAACAAGCTGGCCAAGCCTGGTGACTGGAGAAAGCTCACTAACAAGCAACATTCAATGAAGAAATTCTCCACCAACATGGCCACGGGCCATGTCGCAACTACCCATCCAAGGATGTCAAGTGCAAACTGCCACCTCCTGTGACTCTGGGCAATGGGTGACTCTGAGGCCCCCACCTATGTGGGGCCCCAAAGTAGATCAGCCATGAGACCAAGAGGAAAGAGCCGTAATTGGTCCTGGAAAACCATCAGCCAATATAAAACTCAGAGGCAACTTGGAAACCTTGATTTTTTTTTAACTGTGGTAAAATATACATAACACAGAATTTACCATTGTAATTATTTTTAAGTATCCAATTTGATGGCGTTAAGGGCATTTACACTGTTGAGCAACCATCACCACCATCCATCTCCAGGAAACCTTTCAACCAGCAGCGTCAGCCCCACCGCCACTCACCCTTCCCCTCAGCTCCCTCAGGGAGAAGGACACCTCACCTCTACTCTGTCACCTTTCCTTCCTCTGTCCCCTGATCTGAGTAGGGGACACAAAAGCAGCAAGAAGAAAGCGAAGCTGCTAAGTGTCAGAGTAATGCACAAATGTGAAAATCTGCCACTGAAAAAAATCAAAGGTGGATATGACAATGAACGTACAGGAAGAATGTAAAAATTCCACTTTGCAGAGCTGGCCAGATAATGCCAGAACAAAGTGGGATACAAGAAGGGACTGGGACTCTTAACCCTGAGCAGCATAAAATGGAAAAAAAGAAATTTTCCAAGAAGTCTGGCACCTCAAGGGCCTGAGCACACTTCAGTTTAGCATTTACAGTAGACACAGGGAATGTAACTATTTCTTTTTGTCCTGCGTTATTATCATAAGGTTCTCAACTCTATAACAGAGTTTCACATTGGTATAGCAACCAAGTCTTTACTTGGGAAAAGTTTTAAAATTTTATGAATATAACAATAAAACAGTACATTATGAAAACTGTTAAAAAGCATAAAAATTCACTGTATGCAAGACTAGTTTCAACAGCTGAGGACAGAATGAACACCACCCACAACTGAAGCTGCAAGTTGGGTCAAAGACTCTATCCAGGACATGCCAGCATATTTGCAGAAGTAGATCCTCCCCCCTGCACCCCACTGTGGTAGAGGCTCACCATACAGGCAATAGCATGGTCACATGAACGATGCTTAAGATTTACCAAATGTTCCACATATCCAACATGCATCTTAACAAATGATATTCTGAATGTGTATGACATCACAAAGGAGTCAACGAAACGCTGTCAAATGAGCACAGGGCCAGACAGTTTTCCTCCTCTAAGAAAGCCTGCTGCACCTGGATTTCCAGCTTTGCATGAATGATTATTGCATTCACGCACAAACTCCCAAATTGGTACATAGAAATCAGAAATCATACACTCAAGTCGAGCAGCCCTGGAAGCCACTAACCAATTTGCATGCAAAACTGTCATAAGCATTCTCCAGTTTATTTTTTGCCTCTGTAAGAGATGCGGGTCTGTGATGCCTCAGGAGGCCAGTTTTTGGAGGTATTTTGGTTCCCACTGTAAAAGAAGGGTCCCTAATAGTGTTTGGGGTCTATACATGCATGTATGTCCCTCCCAGATGCCTTCTCATGTATTCTGTGGAAGAGGAGAAAAACAAGAATGAGATCAAGTAGAATTCTTAGGTGAGAGCAAGTGGCCATGGGATGTTCTTCAGAATAATGAAACAGAGAAGAAATGTGGTAAAAAAATTCCATTTATGCACAAAAAAATGCCATCTATCAACAACAGCTGGCACAAGAAGGCAAAGATGGGTATTCACCAGGCAGGAGAGGGGACTTTGGTGACTCGGCAATGACCACCCACTGAGAGGGACCATCAGGAAGCTTGGCCTTTGACTTTGCCAGTGAGGATCTCACAGGCATCTATGTGCCTGTAGAGCATATTTAGGGTTTTGCAAACGTTTCTTCCCTCCCTACCTTGTTTTTTTCCTCCCTTCACATGTGGCTATTGTGCTCTTGAAATGTGGCTAATTTGAAGTTAGATGTGCTAGAAATGTAAAACAGGGTTTCTAAGACTTCACATTGAAAAAAAAGAATTTAAAATGTCTCAATAAGAATTTATTATTGGTTGCATATTGAAATGATAATATTTTGAATACACTGGGTTAAATAAAATGTATCACTACAACTAATTTACCTGTTTTAATTTTTTTTAACGTGACTGCTAGAAAATTTTTAATTACAGTCATGGCTCACATTGTATTTCTATTGGACAGGTCTGCTGTAGAACCTTTTGTTCTAAATTATATGTGTTTTATTTCAGTCCCAAAACACCTGACCCCTGCTCCACCTTTATTAGGGTGCCAGTCTAATTCCTCACTAGGCATCCGTTAACTACAGTGGTAAGCAAGGTCACTTCCATTCTCAAAATAAACCTGTAATGCTGAGGAATGGAGAAAAGCTAGAAAAATCTTTATAGTGTGGGATCATGTGAGTAATTTTCCCTCTAGCTTATTAAATCTTTTCTTTGTATTAGCTGTCTCCATTCCAAATTGGGGGGAAGAAGCAAAGCTTCATTCTGTCCTCATGTTTGATTTTTTGGTCCCTGAGACCCTTAAATACGTGCTCATCAGGACTCTTTAGAACATAATCACAGCCGTGCCTGCAGCGTCCACCTTTCTGGGGCAAGGGGTGCCCATTTTCCCTGTCCCTACTTGGTGGGCAGGTCTGCACGCCTCCAGAGTCCCACCTCTCACCCCACGTTCACTCTGACAGGACTGAAAACAGCTGCCAGAGGCCACTGGCCAGTTGGCATCCTGGCTGAGATTATTCATATCAGAAATATCAATACTGCTTCGTGGAGTCCCTGGAAGTGCTTTGCACTGGAGTTTTCCAGATGATTCATGTTACATGCCAGCAACGCAAATTCCACCTCACACATTTAATACCACGTTCATGGGGTCCTAAGGTGTGCCTCCCTTCCTGGGCCTCTCTGCCTCGTGTCCCGGACCGGGTTGGGGAGGTTTCATGATACTCAGATGCCCACGTAACTGGGAAGAAGTGAGTCTTACTACTACTTTGTGATAACTGCAGGGTATTCTGTCTTAGTTCTGAATGATGCAGACCCTATGAGACAAACAGAGAACAGGAATCTGGAACTGGATTATAGACAGCTGGTGACATATGGAATCTGGCTCAGGCAGAGAGATGGGAGGTGCCCTGGCCGAGGTTCCTGCTCTGGGGCCAGATTACCTAGGTTCAAACCCCAGGGCTGCCCCTGGCTAGCTGTATGACTTTGGGTGACATATTAGACCTTAAGGGCCTCACCTGGTCTGTGCTGGATAAAAGTAATGTCTATCCCATCGGGCTGGGCTGAGGATTAAGTGATATAATGCATGTAAAGCCCTGGAACTGGACATGGAATCCAGGACTCTTCTGTATATGGAAGCTGCCAAAGTCATTATTATCAATGTTGTTATTATTAATAACCTTAATCACACTGCCCTCCTTCAACCTGTTACCAAATGGCAGGTCTTCACATCCATAAGTTGACCCTTATGTCTGAGACCACTTCAACTCTACCCCAATATTGCTCAGTTTTCCCATGTGACTTTAATTTCTCAGCCTAAGCCACAGACCCACAAAATTTTTCGGCAACCCTCTTTTAAATGCTGGTAAAACTTCTATTCATTTCTGAAGGTGAACCAAAAATGGGTCTAGAACATCGAGACTCAGGAAAATGAGTGAGGCAAGCATTGAGGGGTCACTACCGCAGACGTGCTGTGTGCCCAGACTCTACTGCCAACTTCGGTGCTACCGCAGGCTGGGTCTGAGGAGCAAGGGGAGGTGTGTCCGCAGCGGGACCCAGGCGCTGGAGACGCAGCTTGAGAAAATGACACGGTCGTCACGAGGGACCAGGAGCAGCAAGGGAAGGGCAGCAGAAGGCCCCGGGGACGGGCGTGAACCGCCTTCCAAAGCAAGGGGGTAAATAAAGGGCATGGCTGAGGGAGGATGCGGAGCCACGCTGCGGACACACTGAGAGCCTTCACCTCACAGCACCAGGAAAAGGCGGACCACGGGAAGGCGGCAGGAGGAGATGGGACAGGAATACGTCACCTCTGCCCTGGCCACCTGCCATGCACATCCTGAATCCATCCACGTTTGTAAAGGTAAATGTGCAAAGAGAAAATATTTCCATGAAGAGGGCATAACCCCAGGGGCAATCTCAGCCTCTCCTCTTTTCCTCACCTGCATTTCCTAAATTCCTCTTCTAACTACTATTTAAAATTTCCAGCCACCTCAGGCCTGCTCTGCTTGCGACTCTACCTGGCAGCAGTCCAGGCCTAAAAAGTTCGTCCCCAGCTGGGCAAGAGAGGAGAGGCGGACCAGGGCGTGTGCGGCCACCCCCAGGCCCAGCGGCAGCAGCCTCAGGAGGGAAGGCGAGTGCTGGGGCCCCACGCCGGTTCCTGGGTCATGATGCCCTCCCAGAACTCCCCCGCCACAGCGTGACGCTGCGTGGCCTCAAGTCCACAGCAGCCTGTCCGGGCCGCATCTGCTGCGGCCGTGCTACTTCGGGTGATTCCGCAGGCAGTTAATCCAATCCAACAGCCCGGCAGGCACTGCCCTGTCTCTAACTGCTCCTGAGACAGGACAGGCACTCTCAACGCATGCAGCATGAGAACAGTGAGTTTAACAAATGCTGAGAAGACCAACCTAGTATCTATTCCACATCAATTACAGAAGGTGCTATCTTGCCTTCTCCTACCTTCTTAGGAGAGCCTATTTTCAAATCTTTCTTTGTTCTTTTTTTTCCCCATAAGAAAACACAGCCAAAGGAATGGCTGGGATAGAAGGGAGAGAGACAGCAAGACAGGGCTTAGGTCTCTGGTTTGCAGGTGCCTGACTGATGGTGACATCCCCTGCATGCTTGTGGCCATGGTGACTGCAAGGGCTTCTGTGACATGTGAGAGGAAAGGGCACATGGGTTGCTGGGTACAGGGTCTGCAGCACAGAAGGACAGAGACACAGAGCTGGGAGTCATGTACTGAGCACCGGTACTCAGCGGGGCTGTGGGCTTCGCTAAGCTCTCAATGTGGGAGAGCCTGCAGGAAGGGAGCATGCCTGCAAACAACATTTCCAAACTCTTGACATGTGGTGGTACCAACATTTCCAAACTGTTGACATGTGGTGGTACAGTAGAGACAGCCAGGTCCTCAAAGGGGGCAGGGGAGCAGCCAGGGAGGTGAGGAGAGAACCAAGTTAGTGTGTGAGAGGGGCCGAGGCAAGAGGGGGCAGCCAAAGGCCTCGGGAGTGACCTCCTCTTACCAGGCGCCCTATTAGCCAAAGCCCTTCATGCCTCCTAGGATGCACAGGGGTGCCCCTGGGTGCTGGGTGCCCAGGACTAGCCGGGCGCCCCCGTGCCCCCATGGTGTTCTGCTTCACCAGCAGGGTCCTAGGTTTGCCAAAAGCTAGCTGGGTGCAGTCCCAAACCTGTTCCTCAGAGTGGTACTGGTTATAATGAGGGTGTTTAATCAAATATCACACAAACTGGAGTATAAGTAGTGAACAAGGGTTGCTCCTAGGAAACCGAAGATGCTGCCTAAGGAGAGCTGATAAAAGGAAGGGCTGAAAAGGCGGCTGAGGGCGAGGAAGTAAGAAAAGGTGAAGGAGAAAGTAATTAAAAAATGTATGATGTTTTCTTCAGATTGCTTTGTGAGGAGATCGAAGGTCTCCTTCCACCTTAAAACATTTAAATCGAGAAGTTTAGATGGTGGATTATGGGTTTGCACAAAAAATGATGCAGATCTTTAAGCGGCATAAACATTATCACAGACTATAGCCCTGCCACTGAAGATGGGTGGGTGGGTGTATATTTTTGGGATTCATGCTAAAATAAATGTGTGTGTGTGTATATATATATATATATTTTTTTGTAATGATTCCCTGCTCAAACCAACTTCCAACTTTTTTGATTTACTGACCAATTATGGTCTCAACTGTGACAGTGAGGGAGAGTCAGTGGTTGCCAAGAGGTCCAGTAGGGTGAGGAATGGAAAACATCCTTGGGCTTTAGAGACAGCCGTGAAGGGAGGGACGCGACCAAAGCTGGGCTGGAGGCAAGTCACCTGCTATCTGACACATCGCTGCCCACTTCCCAACTATCATATTCTTTTCCACATAGTGTTTTAGAACTTAACTACTGCTTTCTAATCTATTTTTCTGAGAACCATGGTTTCAAAGGACTTTACAACTTAAAGACGATGAAAATGATGAGAGAAGCATTACAGAAATAATATTAACAACATTAGCTAAGATTAGCTTTCACTGAACCTGTGTTGAACACAAGACATTGTTTCATATGCTTTACCTGCATCCTCTTTTCCTTCTCAAACCACCCCTAAGCTATGCACTGTTCTTATCACCATTTTAAAGATGAGGAAACTCTGGACCAGAGAGGTGGAGTAACTCTCTCAAGGTTGCAAAGCCAGTAAGTGGTAAACCCAAGATTCAAACCCAGGCTTTCAGAGTCTACACCCTTATCCTCTACACTATGAAGCCTTCCTTATTACCTAAGCCAGTCCTCTCATTTTACAGATTGCAAAATGATGTCCATGGGGATTAAACAATTTGCTACGGACATACAGCTCACAGCAAAACCAGGACTAAAAAGACCCCTGGACTCCCAATCCACTGCTCTCTCCATCATGTCACAGAACTGTAGCAAGTGCAGCAGGACCAGAACAAAATGACTCCTAGAAACCAACCACATGGGCTCCTTGTTTCTGCGTGACTGCGCGCCTCCCTGGTGCTCCGTCCGAGGCTCTGTATGTGTTAGGTTCCATCTAAATAGTCAACTGCTGGGATCAGGGTTTCCTTGAAAAGTTGATCACAGCTAGGTAAACAAAGCCTTTCCTAAAAATGTGATGTTTATCTCGTCAATGAGTTTGGTAATATAACCCTGGTTATATACAGCAAGAGTGTATGCAACATGTTCACTGCCATGAAGTCTACAAAGGCCCAACCAGGAGAGGAAGAGGAGCTGTGTAGTGATTATAAATAACCATCCTAAACCATACGTGCTTAATTTCAGGGTACAATACAAGAAAATAAGCAAAGCAAATGTCTAAAAGCAAATCCAATTTTCAGATTTAAATTTTAATAGTGAAAAACTGAAGGAACAAAACAGCAGCAGACTCACAGAACCCAAGAATGGACTAACAGTTACCAAAGGGAAAGGGACTGGGGAAGATGGGTGGGAAGGGAGGGATAAGGGGGAAAAAAGGGCATTACGATCAGCAGAAGTAATGTTGGGGGGCACGGGGAGGGCTGTACAACTCAGAGAAGACAAGTAGTGATTCTATAGCATCTCACTACGCTGATGGACAGTGACTGTAATGGGGTTGGTGGGGGGCACCTGATGAAGTGGGGAGTTTAGTAACCATAATGTTGCACATGTGATTGTAGATTAACGATACCAAAAAAAATTTTTTTAATAGTGATATTCAAAGAGATCTATAAAGTGGGAGCCGATGTAATTCACCTGAGAAAATGCAAATAACAGGTACTGCCCTTCTCCATGTCCCATTACTTCCTGCGCACAATGCAGGGTGCAGGGCAGGGGACCAAAGCCAGAAGGCTAACAGGGTGCAGCCCTCTACAAAGAGAATGTGAACCATGTCCGGTGGGAGCTTCCCCTGGCAGGAGAGGGGCTGCCGCTGTAACAGGCTTTCCTCATGCACCTCTGCTTTCCTCCCAGGAATCATATTTCATGCTTTTCTAAAAGCCCATGTCCACATCTCTTTACAGGCTGGAGATATGATAGGAACTGCCACATCTTCCTACACATTGGTCTTACCAATCCACAGTTCTCCCTATGAAGTGAGACCATACCTATTTCCCCACATTCCTAACTCAATAGATGAAAAATGATCCTGGTACTTTATTCCAAATTTCTATAATTAGTACTGAAGTGAAAATCTTTTTATATACAGTACATAAATATATAATTGTATATTTCTTACTCTTCAGCTGAGATTCCTGCTGCCCATTTTTCCATAACCCAGCTTCCTTTTCTTCCTGATCTGCAGTAAGATTTTCTTTTAAGATGGGTATTAGTCTATTATCTGTTACATATACTGCAATTTTGTTTGTCTTCTCACTACAGTAGTTCCCCCTTAAGTGCAGTGGATATGGCCCAAGACCCCTGGTTGACACCTGAAACCATGGATGGTGTGGAACACTATATATGTACTATGTTTTTCCCTATACATACATACCCATGATAAAGTTTCATTTATAAGTTAGGCACAAGAGATGAACAGCTCATAATAAATAGAACCATTACAATATACTATAATAAAAATTATATGAATGTGGTATTTCTCTCTCTCTCTCAAAATATCTTTCTGTGTTCACTCTTCTTGTGACAATGTGAGATGACCAGGTGCCTGCGTGGCGAGAGGAAGTGAGGGGAGGGAGGACGGCTGGGGACACAGCCTTAGGCTGCTGCGACCTTCTGACCGTGTGTCAGGAAGGGATCGGCGGCTTCTGGCCCTCGGTTGGCGGCGGGTCATCAGCACAGGGGGAGGCAAGACCACAGGTAAGGGAGGACTGCACGGCCCCC
>JAQQAC010011420.1:49324937-49353131 GCA_029783875.1 Phataginus tricuspis | reverse complement strand
TTTTTTTTTTTTTGGTCACACTGGCACACCTTAGTATTTTTTTATTAGTATCAGACATTGTATATAGGAAATGGTAGAGACTTCTGATGAAGTCACCTTCCTCAGGAGATGGCTCTCCCTGTCTTCTGCCAGGCAGACGGAGTCGGGTGGGGGATGAGCCGCTCGCCTGAACCCACAGCGGATGGCACGAGACTGAGCTACCCCCGGGACCTGGCGCACAGCCTCCCCACTGAGGGCCCGACGTGCTCGTGATGCCCCGGCCCTTCCAACCTCCCAGAGCAGGGGCTGCACTCAAATTCTTATCTTCTTAGCACCAAGACTGCTGAAGGCTCCTTCTCCTTACCAGAGGGCGTTCTGATTAGCCTCTGACCCTTCCAGCCCGCGCAGCTTCAGAATGTAGCGACTATCTTGAGGGGGGACTGACCCTGTGTTTGAGACTCCCTGAGTCTCCAGTCCAGTCCGGGGGCCCACGGGACACGCGGCCGGGTTCTCTTCCTCAGAGCAGCTATGAGCCATTCGGGCACAGCCTGGACTCCAGCCCACAGCCGGGCTCACACCCAGGACACCCAGGCTTAGCAGCCCAGCTCCTCCTCATTCTCGCCTTCCTGTCTTCTCAGCTCCCCAGGTCCTCTTCTGAGTGTATTTCATAGACTTCCCTTGTTCTTGGGATAATGAGTTTGCCTCAAACTACTCAGTCTCACCCAAGAGCAGAAATCCTGCCTTTATATACATATTTTTTTACTAAGGTATTATTGATATACACTCTTATGAAGGTTTCACATGAAAAAACAGTGTGCTTACTACATTTACCCATATTATCAAGTCCCCACCCATACTCCATTGCAGTCACTGTCCTTGCGTGTAGTAAGATGCCACAGATTCACTATTTGCCTTCTCTGTGCTACATTGTTTCCCCCGTGACCCCCCACACCATGTGTACTAAACATAATACCCCTCAATCCCCTTCTCCCTCCCTCCCACACCCACCCTCCCACACCCCTCCCCTTTGGTAACCACTAGTTCCTTCTTGGAGTCTCTGAGTCTGCTGCTATTTTGTTCCTTCAGTTTTGCTTCATCGTTATACTCTACAAATGAGAGAAATCATTTGGCACCTGTCTTTCTCCACGTGGCTTATCTCACTGAGCATAATATCCTCCAGCTCCATCCATGTTGTTGCAAATGGCAGGATTTGTTTCTTTCTTATGGCTGAATAGTATTCCATTGTGTATATGTACCACCTCTTCTTTATCCATTCATCTACTGATGGACACTTAGGTTGCTTCCATTTCTTGGCTACTGTAAAAAATGCTGCAATAAACATAGGGGTGCATATCTTTTTGAATCTGAGAGGTTGTATTCCTTGGGGAAATTCCAAGGAGTGGGATTCCCGGGTCAAATGGTATTTCTATTTTTAGTTTTTTGAGGAACCTCCATATTGCTCTCCACAATGGTTGAACTCGCTTACATTCCCACCAGCAGTGTAGGAGGGTTCCCCTTTCTCCGCATCCTCACCAGCATTTGTTGTTCTTAGTCTTTTGGATACTGGCCATCCTTACTGGTGTGAGGTGATATCTCATTGTGGTTTTAATTTGCATTTCCCTGATGATTATGATGTGAGCATCTTTTCATGTGCCTGCTGGCCATCTGAATTTCTTCTTTGGAGAACTGTCTCTTCATATCCTCTGCCCATTTTTTAATCGGGTTATTTGCTTTTTGGGTGTAGAGGCGTGTAAGTTCTTTATATATTTTGGATGTTAACCCCTTGTCAGATATGTGATTTACATATATATTCTCCCATACTGTAGGATACCTATTTGTTCTTCTGATGGTGTCCTTTGCTGTACAGAAACTTTTTAGTTTGATGTAGTCCCATGAGTTCATTTTTGCTTTTGTTTCCCCTGTTTGAGGAGATGCGTTCAGGAAGAAGTTGCTCATGTTTATTTATATTCAGGAGATTTCTGCCTATGTTGTCTTCTAAGAGTTTTATGGTTTCATGACTTACATTCAGGTCCTTGATCCATTTTGAGTTCGCTTTTGTGTATGGGGTTAAACAGTAATCCAGTTTCATTCTCTTGCATGTAGCTGTCCAGTTTTGCTAACACCAGCTGTTGAAGAGGCTGTCCTTTCCCCATTGTATGTCCATGGCTCCTTTATCATATATTAATTGACCATATATGGTTGGGTTTATATCAGGGCTCTCTAGTCTGTTCCATTGGTCTATGGGTCTGTTCTTTTGCCAGCACCAAATTGTCTTGATTACTGTGGCTTTGTAGTAAAGCTTGAAGTTGGGGAGCATAATCCCCCCAAGCTTTATTCTTCCTTCTCACGATTGCTTTGGCTATTTGGAGTCTTTTGTTGTTCCATATGAATTTTAGAATGATTTTCTCTAGTTCGTTGAAAAATGCTGTTGGTATTTTGATAGGAATTGCATTGAATCTGTAGATTGCTTTAGGCAGGATGGCCATTTTGACAATATTAATTCTTCCTATCCATGAGCACAGGATGTGTTTCCATTTATTGGTATCTTCTTTAATTTCTCTTAAGAGTGTCTTGTTATTTTCAGAGTATAGGTCTTTCACTTCCTTGGTTAGGTTTATTCCTAGGTATTGTATTCTTTTTGATGCGATTGTGAATGGAATTATTTTCCTGATTTCTCTCTCTGCTAGATCATTGTTAGTGTATAGGAATGCCACAGATGTCTGCATATTAATTTTGTATCCCACAACTTTGCTCAATTCAGATATTAGATCTAGTAGTTTTGGAGTGGATTCTTTAGGGTTTTTTATGTACAATATCATGTCATCTGCAAACAGGGACAGTTTAACTTTTTCCTTGTCAAACTGGATGCCTTTGATTTCTTTGTGTTGTCTGATTGCCATGGCTAGGACCTCCAGTACTATGTTGAATAGAAGTGGGGAGAGTGGGCATCCTTGTCTTGTTCCCGATCTTAAAGGAAAGCTTTCAGCTTCTCGCTGTTAAGTATAATGTTGGCTGTGGGTTTGTCATATATGGCCTTTATTATGTTGAGGTACTTGCCCTCTATACCCATTTTGTTGAGAGTTTTTATCATGAATGGATGCTGAATTTTGTCAAATGCTTTTTCAGTATCTATGGAGATGATCATGTGGTTTTTGTCCTTCTTTTTCTTGATGTGGTGGATGATGTTGATGGATTTTTGAATGTTGTACCATCCTTGCATCCCTGGAATAAATCCTACTTGATCATGATGGATGATCTTTTTGATGTATTTTTTAATTCAGTTTGCTAATATTTTGTTGAGTACTTTTTCATCTATGTTCATCAGGGATATTGGTCTCTAATTTTCTTTTTTTGTGGTGTCTTTGCCTGGTTTTGGTATTAGAGTGATGCCGGCCTCATTGAATGAGTTTGGAAGTATTCCCTCTTCTTCTACTCTTTGGAAAACTTTAAGGAGGATTGGTATTAGGTCTTCACTAAATGTTTGGTAAAATTCAGCCGTGAAGCCATCTGGTCCAGGAGTTTTGTTCTTAGGTAGGTTTTTGATTAGCAGTTCAATTCATTGCTGGTAATTGGTTTGTTGAGATACTGTGTTTCTTTCTGGGTCAGCCTTGGAAGGTTGTATTTTTGTAGAAAGTTGTCCGTTTCTTCTAGGTTATCCAGTTTGTTAGCATAAAATTTTTCATAGTATTCTCTAATGATTCTTTGTATTTTTGTGGTGTCTGTTGTGATTTTTTCCTTTCTCATTTCTGATTCTGTTTATGTGAGTAGACTCTCTTTTTTTCTTGGTAAGTCTGGCTAGGGGTTTATCTATTTTGTTTATTTCCTTGAAGAACCAGCTCCTGCTTTCATTGATTCTTTCTGTTATTTTATTCTCGATATTCTTTATTTCCGCTCTAATCTTTATTATGTCCCTCCTTCGGTTTGCTTTGGGCCTCATTTGTTCTTCTTTGTCTGGTTTCCTTAATTGTGAGTTTAGACTGCTCATATGGGATTGTTCTTCTTTCCTGAGGTAGGCCTGTATCGCAATATACTTTCCTCTTAGCCTGGCTTTTGCTGCATCCCACAGATTTTGTGGTGTTGAATTATTGCTGTCATTTGTCTCCATATATTGTTTGATCTCTGTTTTTATTTGGTCATTGATCCATTGGTTATTTAGGAGCATGTTGTGAAGCCTCCATGTGTTTGTGGGATTTCTCATTTTCTTTGCATAATTTATTTTTAGTTTCATACCTTTGTGGTCTGAGAAACTGGTTGATACAATTTCAATCTTTTTGAATTTACCGAGGCTCTTTTTGTGGCCCAGTATATGATCTACTCTTGAAAATATTCCATGTGCACTTGAGAAGAATGTGTATTCTGCTGCTTTTGGGGGTTCTCCAGAGTTCTGCAGATGTTTGTTAGGTCCATCTGTTCTAATATGTTGTTCAGTGCCTGTATCTCCTTACTTATTTTCTGTCTGGTTGATCTGTCCTTCAGTGAGTGGAGTGTTGAAGTCTCCTAGAATGAATGCATTGCATTCTATTTCTCCTTTTAATTCTGTTAGTATTTGTTTCACATATATAGGTGCTCCTGTGTTGGGTGCATAGATATTTATAATGGTTATATCTTCTTGTTGGACTGATCCTTTTATCATTATGTAATGTTCTTCTTTGTCTCTTGTGACTTTCTTTGTTTTGAAGTCTATTTTGTCTGATACAAGTACTGCAACTCCTGCTTTTTTCTCCCTGTTTTTTGCATGAAATATCTTTTTCCCTCCCTTCACTTTTAGTCTGTGTATGTCTTTGGGTTTAAAGTGAGTATCTTGTAGGCAGCATATAGATGGGTCTTGTTTTTTTATCCACTCTATGTCTTTTGATTGTGGATTCAGTCCATTTACATTTAGGGTGATTATTGATAGGTATGTACTTATTGGCATTGCACTGTCTTTATATTTTTCAAAGTGATTTCAATACAATATTTAATCTTCCCCTTATAAACCTATGGGGGAAAACAGGGCAGTATTTATTTCCCTGATCTTTGGGCTGGCAGTTGGCAAGCTATGGCCTGCAAGCCAAGTCCAGCGCACTGCCTGTTTTTGTCAGTTTTTACTGGAACACAGCCAGCTCGCCGTCATTTACATATCACCCAGGACTGCTTTTCCATCTCCACTGTAGGACTCAGTACTTATGCAAGGCTGTACTGCCTCAAAAGCCCAAATATTTACTCTCTTGCCCTTTACAGAAAAAGTTTGCCAGGCTCAGATATATTCTGTGACTTCCAAACCAAGTTTAGAGAAAAAATTGCGTTTAAGGTCTGTGGTTTATGCCAGCCACCTTACCACTTGCTTCGCATCATAATGATTTATTATAGCCATTTTTTAAGATTAACACAAGAAGGAGAGGGACAAGTTTGAACCAAACAGTCCCGGCATCCCAGCAAGGATAATTAAGGGCCCTTCTATCTTTGGAAAACTCAGGGAGTTTTAGCAGTCACCTTGGAAATCTGCTGAAACAAACAAAAGAAAGGAAGTATTCCAAAATGCTACGCTGAAGTAAAAGAGTTCTTAATATTTCATAGGGATTTTTTTTTTTGTTCTTCAGAAAATCAACATGTATGGCAGAACAATGAAAAGAATCCTACAGAATGTGTTCACTTGTTATCCATTTGATTGCTGAAAGGTTTCACCAGGGCAGTCCCTGAGCTGAGAGGAAAAGCATCCCCAACAGAGGAAGGCAACTCAGAGGGACACACTCACAGTCACACACACACACACATTAACATGTGATGAAACAGAACAATAAATAAAAGTGTAACACAATTCCAAATATAACAATGACCTGAAGGAAAAGCCATCTTCCTTTTTCTCCTCCTCCGCTTAATACAAGTACATGACAATTTGCTTCTTTTTAATAAAATCATACAATCTGATAAGTGGTGCAATTTAGCAACCCATGTAAATTATGGATGTTAAAATTTCAGAATCATGACACCACCAAAATTAATACATACACGCATACATAAACGTGGCCCGCTGGAGCAGCTGGTCTTTTTCCTTCTACCATCTCCTGTGTGGAAGGCTATGCAGGGCATCTGTGCCTTCAGAGCCCTATTTCCCTAGGGAAAATGGATTTATGGCTGGAGAGGGTAAGTCAAGGTGTAGGGAGACTAATTTATAAGAGGGAGAGGCTCATGCCCTTAGGAAAACAGCACAGGCTCCCCCGAGAGGTGAGGAAAGTCAACACAGAAGGAAAGGCTCTCCAGGCTCCCTGACAGGTTCCCAAAGCTGCTTCTCCCAGTGCTCAGACGCTCTCAAAGACACAAAAGCAAAAGTGGAACTCAGCTCACTTTTCCTCGAGTAAGCCACTTAGAGACCCATCGCCCCGTGCCACTCACCCCTGAATTCTTCATGGCTCCCAGTGCCCCATGTGGAGTCCAAGCACCCAAGTGCAGTCACAGGGTCCTCCTTCCCGTGTCCCTCCCCGGACCCTCTGCCTGGCCCACCTGCCCTCATGATGACGAGCCCGTCCAAACATGCCCTGTGTCAACCCGGCGCTCTGCTCAAGGACCACGCTCTACTTCAGAATTTGACATGAAAAGTTAGAGTATTTTTCGTTTATTTTAAAGACATAGTATCTATAAAATCCCTATAGTTATTTATTGGTGGTAGTAAAAATACTACTAAAATTACTGAATTATAAAGCTTGAGGAACCCTCCCACATCCTCTACTCCAAATTCCTATTTGCGGTTCACAAAGCCCAGGAAAGAAGCAGAGGGGTGCTCTGTGCTCACTGATACTCACCATGGAAAAGGCAGTGGCCAGGGAACCAGTCATGCCCTCCTTTCCTCTGGGCCTGACCTCAAGCCCACACCCGATGTTCAAATAAAACACTGACTATCCTCAGAAACAAGCCCTCTTTATGGGGAGGAGCTTCTTCCCCCCACTGACAGCTGAGAATTTCAGGAACATGTCCTTTGTCTGCCAAACAGGACTTCCAGTTCCACAAAGCAAAGGCTACACTGAGGTAAACAGGTATACATGCACACACACACACACACACACACACGTACACATGCACACATGTGCACAACACATACACACATGTGCACAACACATGCACACATGTATATACATGCACACACTCATCACATCTGAAGGCATGGCAGGCAGTCCAGGGCTTACTCTGAGCATCTATAAAATACAACACTGTCAGCCATTAAAAGGGGTCTCTGAGCCTAAGGGACTTATGATGTAGCTGAAGAATAAACACACAGGAAGACGTGAAATCTAACCACTGTAACATATGGTATTATAAATATTGAATAAAGGTTATGAGAGCAAGGAGTTCAAAATCTTCAACATATAAAAAAGCTTTAAAAGTTGGTAAGCAAAATAGAGGCATCCCAATAGAAAATAAGCTAAAGACAAAAACCAGCTATTTGCTTTTAAAATACAAATGATTAGCGACCATATTTTTTTAAAGTCCTACTTGGCTAGTCAGTAGAGAAATGCCACTCAGGAAGGAAAGGGCTCAGGGAAACAAGATTCCTGTGGCTTCCTGTGGGTAGACATCTCAGAAAAAATCTTATCCTCCTTTGCATAGGAGGTCCTCCTGGGACTTAGTAAATGTTTGGTGAGCCCAGAGTGAATTAATGAAAGCACACTTCTGTTGTCTACAGACTGCCATCCCTGAGTGTGCACGCCCCTTCCCAGCGGGGGGTGGGTCCACTGAGCCAAGGCTGGCCTTGTGACTTGTCTTATCAAGGTCATGTGGCCAAAGTGACGCTGTGCCATCGCCAGACCTAGGCCTAGAAGCTGGGTAGCGTCCAGCTCACCCTCTTAGGATCTGGCTCAGGCCAAACGGCTGAATGGTGAGACTTGTGGGGACAGCCAGACCATGGGGAGGGGTACTGGGATGCACCCGCTGACACCTGGACCACGGGGAGGGGTACTGGGATGCGCCTGCTGACACATGGACCACGGGGAGGGATATACTGGAATGTGCCCGCTGACACCTGGACCACGGGGAGGGGTACTGGGATGCGCCCGCCGACACCTGGACCACGGGGAGGGGTACTGGGATGCACCCGCTGACACATGGACCACGGGGAGGGATATACTGGGATGTGCCACTGACAACCAGTACCAACCGCCAGACATGTGAGTGCAGCTGTCTTGGGCCTTCCAGCCAAGCTCCCGGCTGAAGTGGCCACATGAGTGACCTCAGCTCATACCCCAGGGAGCAGAGAACTGCCCTGCAGAGCCCAGACACACCACAGACTCCTGCAAAATGAGGCCTTGTTTAAGCCACCAACTTCAGGGTAGTATGTGATGCAGCAAAAGATAACAAAATAGTGTGTGTCCAGTTCTTTCTAGCCAGTGAGTTGACTAAAATGAGTCAAGACACAGTAATTATGGACAGAGGGAGGGGGGGAGGAAAAAGGGAGCCGCTCTGATCAAAGGGGGACTCGCAAGGGGGGCAAAACGGCAGACCTCAAGGCCAGCCTCACGCATCAGGGTGGAGAAGAATGCTTCAAGAGCAGAATTTAGTCTTGTGTGTGGGGAGATGCACAAAGCAAGGGGGTGAGGGTTTCAGGTAGAAGCCCACCCCTGAGCTCACGGCCTGGGAGGGGGACTGCAGCAGGAACAGGGGCTGAGGTCTGAGGAGAAAGATGCTGGAATGAAGCATCAGTACTATCCTGCTAACAAGCCTGTCCATGCATGATTGGCATCTTTCCTTCATAAATCAAGCCTGCCGGACTCAAAGATGAGAGCATTCAGGAAGTGCTTACTCAAAACCCTGGAGCATGAGCGTGGCGCCGGCAGACCCGGGCAGGGTGGCACGGGGGGTCTATTCCCACAGCACAGCTGGCAATGCCTCTGCGCACCCTGAGCTTTCTAGAAATCCTGTCAGCTTAATTGACGTGGCTCAGAACTCATTCCCTTTCAGGTGACAAGGATATCTTTTATCTTTTTCATTTGGAAACTCATCTTTAGGATTTTCCAAACCCTTGCTGTCATTAATTTCTGATGCACTATGTTCTGTCTGGCGTTGCCTGAAGATCGGCAAGGCCCCTTCAGACGCTGTCTGTCCCCTGTGGCTGCTGACAGCGCCCCCACTCGGGACCCAGACTCTGACCCTGACAGCACTGACAGGACCAGGACGAGGGGCACGTTTCCCCTCTTCCATGGTGCTTTATCTTCCAAGCCGCTAAAATCCTTTCAGATTTTTTTTGTACCATTTTATTTAGATTAGAAACTTAAAGCATAAGTCAGCCCAAGTAGAGGATGAGGCAGAGAAAAAGACTAAATAAGCATTGCTTCATATACAACCTGCCATTTGGAGTTTGAAAAAAACTTTACTCAGAAAAAGGCAAGGCTAAAATCAGAGCTCAGATTAAAAATGGCAAGGAAACTGCGACTAGCTGAAGCCAATTCAAGACGAGTCAATTATCACCAATTATAAGAGATGACTTCTAGAGGTCCCCATGCCCTAGTACAATGAAGCAATTAAATCTTTATAACTGAGACAGAAAATACCACAGAACACAGCCTGAGCCAGAACAGGGTGGGCCCATGAAGGGAGGCGGGCAGCCGTTCCTACACGGGCAAAAAGCAGGTCTGTTCTCCCACTACTCAGCCTGCTTGAGCCCCTCCCGACAGCAGGCCACTGAGGTGGAGTTTCCTGTGGCAAAAGGCCACGAACAAGCCCTGAATGCCCTGCCTACTCCAGGTCCAAGTAAGTCCAAGAATACCAGCATCCCCACCCCGCAGGGACCCACCTGGTTATATGTAAAAATATCTAGCTGTCGTCAATATTTAGCCAAGCGGTCAAGGGCACAGCTTCTGAAGTTAGGCACCTAGGTTCAAATCCGAGCTGTGCTAGTCCCTAGCAGTTTTCCCATCAGTAAAGGGGGCATAAACACACTACAAACCCCACAGAATGCTAAAAGGATGAAATGAGTCGAAAGCCATGAAGGGTTTCCAACAGTGCCTGGCGCATAGGAAATGCTGCGATGTGGGGGTTATCAAGTACTCCAGACCAGTATCACCATCATTATTATTTCACAAGCGCAAGAGTTGCCGCAAGCAGCCACTTGTGAGGCTGCTACACTCCTCCAAGCGGGACAGACCTGGGCACAGGAATGCAGAAAGCAGGCCAACGCTGAGGCAGGTCTAGGCCCACAGCAGAGGCCTGGGGCAGTAGGGCCTCGAGATGCAGAGCGCTGCTCCAAGGGCGCCAGGGAGTGAGAGAGCAGGTGCACCCAGGCAGGGGAGGGGGCCGGGAGGCGGGGCAGACAACTGCATCAGAGGCCCCTCCTGACCTCCAGGGAGGATGCCCTTGGGCCTCGCAGATGCGAGCTCTCCTTGAACATGAAGTTTTTCCTTCTCCCCGCTTCCCACATCAACACCGACTGGATGTAGAGCCCAGGCCAGCCCCAGGGGGAGATGGGACAATGAATCACAGAAAATACACCCCAAGGACTCTTTCTGTTGATACAGAGACACTTCCTGAAGGTCTGCTCTGTACCAGATACTTCAGGCATGTTATCTCATGTCACCCTGACAATGACCCCATGTTGCTATGGGCTCGGAAAGGCTAAGTGACTTGCTCCAGATAACAGGGTTAGCAAGAAGCACAGTGCAGTGTGAACCTGGACCTATCAGAGACTCTAAAATATGCTTTGTCCACTGCTCACCAAAGTACCTGCCCCACCTAAGCACCAGTTCATCAGCACCAGCAGAAGGGCCTCAGGCTTATTTTCAGTAGCAGTGAAGAAGTTCCCCTTGGACCAGGGCTGCACCAATCCACGTGAGCAGAGTGGCAGGCGGGGAGTGAAAGAAACGAAGAAAGAGGACCAGCTACAGACCCAGAACCTTGTATTCAGTCACTGTGAACGAGCTCAGAGATGAGATCCCTCAGGGCCTTCATGTGTCTGTCTCTACTACTGTACAGTTGAAGAGCTCCTTTCAGCCTGACCGTCCTGCAGATGCCAAGTATAAGCTCTGGAAAAAAACAAAGACCTGTCTGAGGGCACTGGAAGGGTGAACCAAGGCAGGTAGATTCTGGAGGGCACTTAGCACTTGGAAGAAGGCACTAAATGAGGAAGTCTGTTTATGGCTCTTGGCCCAAAATCAAGTCCTCATTTCTACCACAGGGGCAGCTAAACCTCAGACAGAAACCCACAGTCTTACTGGCTTGGAAAAACGGAAGACAGAATCCAGAGCAACTTCAGCTGCTGCTATATGAAGGGGGAATCCCAGAAAGGAGAGAGTCAGAGACGGGGAGCCTCAAATTCTGCATATAAACTCTGTCCAAATCTTTAACTGACCCCTGAACCATGCACCATGGTATTGCACGGTACAACGAGCACAGCTAAGGCTGGAAGAGCAAACTGAGATTTGTGCACCCAAGAGGCATAGTTTGCAAATGGAGTCCAATCACATAAATTGCCTGCTAAAACAAACAGAAAACATCAACACTCTTCAGAGGAATATAACAGAATCCAGAGTCTCCACACCTCACAGTCACAATGTCCAGGATATAATCCAAAATTATTCCAAAATGTGAACTAAAACGTGACTCATTCTCAAGAAAAAAGGCAATCAATGAAGATCAAGCCCAAACTGACCAGGAAGTTAGAATTATCAGAAAGGATTTTAAAGCAACTAATTATAACTACATTCAATATCTCTCCAACCCACCTCACAGAGTTGTTCAAAGCTAAAGTATGGTCAGGAGAGAAAAAGTGCATTAAAAATTTTCACATATGTTAGACCTACAAAATAAAAATACAGGTGATCCCTACTTTTCTGGTTTGTGGTCAGAAACCACACCATAAGGCAAACCATTTTAAAATGTGTAATCTTTCTTCTAGGAGCAAGTTTGTTTCAAACACTAAATTTCTGATCAAAACCCTGTTTTTAAATAAATCACACAATGTGTTCTTACAAAGCAAAGTCTATAATGCCTATGTGCCCCTATAAATCATTTTAATAAGCAAAATTGGGCCATACGTCACAGCTTATTTTATGCAAAGGGAGAGGACAGGGTGGCTACCATGGTAGGCTGAGAGGTCAGACAGCCTGGGCCTCATGACATGAAAGCTGTGTCTCCCTCAATGAGTTGCCTAGTATCTAGTATCTGCCTCACAGAACTGGTGTGATAATCCATCCTCAAGTCCTATGCAGTGACTTGGTACATAGTCAAGTGCTGGATAAGCAGAGGGGAGAGAGGGGAGGTGCCTAGACCAGAATCACCCAGCTAGCTAATTACAGAGCTGGGGGCAGGATCCAGATCCATCCATCCTTCTGTTTTAAGTTGCTTCTTCATCAGACTTTCTAGATAGGCACAAACATGCCGTAAATTGATTATTCCAAGGTCCGTAAGTATTATAAAATGTGCAAAAAATGTAAAAAGCACTCTGCAATTCCACAAATTTGGTCAACACCTATGTTTAAAAACTAGAATATTTTATTTTTAAACTTAAAAAAATTCCTTTGAATTTGAAAGGTTTTATGATGTGGTTAGAAGGGCACCATCTTTTTAAAAGGTGAACCTGGGAAATTTTCAGGATCAGAGCGCCCTTTTTTTTCAATCCCTTTCATGGACGCCTCAGCGCTCACCCTACACAAACCGCCGGCAGCATCTTCCTGTGAGGATCTCCTCCCAGGCTGCAGTGCAGGGAGCCCAGGCACCTCCTGCTCACAGCACCCCCTGCTCCTGCGTTTTGCTTCCCAGCTCTGTAATAGCTGATGCAGCATTAAGAAGTAGAACCTATAAGCAAACAACTCCCTAGGCATTTAAGAGGGAAAGTCACATTTCTTTGCCTGAATGGCATGAGGGATGTTGTAACTTTTATGAAATTTAGGATTTCGCCTTTTAAGAAAGCACCAAGTGTTGGGACAGGGAGCCACTCAGAGAGGTGACGTGTCTTAATGGCCCTCCTCCTTTCTGTAACTGGGTGCAGGGCTCAAGAAATGAAATACAGGAGTTCTTTAAACACTAGCATACGGAAGCAATGGTGCTCATCCACACATAGACACCCGAGCCAGGCGACTCTGTCCCAGGCCTCATTTTATGAGAAGAAATTAGAACCTTAAAAAATATCTCAGAACAAGACCCCAACCAAACAAGAGGCCAGAGAGGACGGAGAGCACAAGGAAGCACAGAGGCCACAAGATGCTGACAGGGGTGCGGTGGGGGGCTGGCGGGAGGCGGGCGAGAACTCAGCCGCGGCTTCCGGAAGGGCAGGAGCGCCAGCCTGCCGAGGGACGGTGGAGCCTCAGCAAGGCGGGGACCCTGCCGTGTGCTTCCACCTCCAGGAGAACGGGACTTCCTATTGAGAGAGGCGGGCTGGGTCCCGACACCGAATGAGAGGCCTGCGGCCAGGCCTCCTGATTACACAGGACTGGTGTCTGAGGCTGGACGATTACCACAAGGCTAAATGGTCAAAATCTGAGGCACGAGGTCAAGTGGGGCCCTGGTGACACCACGGGCTGCCAAGAAACCTGGATCCTTCCAGGGGCTGGTGCCGCCAGGCTGACGGGCCCTGGACAGGCTTTCTCCACCAATGGCCTCAGCTTCCTCCTCTGTGCAGGGTCCCACCTGGGCAGGGTGACCTGAGAGGCTCCTCTCCCTTCTAAATGTAGCTGGGAAATCACTGGTGGCCATAAACATCCTCACCGAGGGCCCCCATTTTCCGCTGCACGTGCATGTGCGCACCACAGATGGTCGTCTGAGGCTGCCGTCGCCTCTACTGCTCTGGCAGGGTCAGCTCAGCCCCACCGGCCAGAGCCCCCAAGACTCGGCGAGACGCCGCAGTACCAAGACATGGGCCACCGTTAGGCACCAAATTCCTACAACTGAGCATTTTCTTATTATACCTGTTGATAAACCCTGTAAGACTAAGGGTTCCTTATTACCAAATGATTAAGTAAGAGCCACATTCTGGTGCGTGCTCGACTGATACATGGCATTACATTCTCCCCGACCCAGGGCTTCTACCTCAGAGGGGGAGCCTTTCCTCAAGAACAGTGTCTCCTTTTCTCCTCCCTGCCCTGCCCTCGGGGCGCCACGCCCTCCCCCACCACAGCCGCCCTCCCCCGTGAACTCCGACTCCCCTCGGGAGCGCCGTCCTCCCGGCCCGGGCTGGGCTGCACTCCACACGGTTCCGTCTCACGCTTACCCACCCAGTGCGGTGACCCGCCGCCTGTCAGCCTCCGACGTGTGAATGGGGCCAGAGAGCAGGACCAGTTAGGGGAAACAACTTCATTTTGCGGATGAAAGGATGAAGGTCCAGAGAATTATTTCAATCATTTAAATCATTCCTGTCTTGGGCAGTAAATCCTGTCAGGCCTTCGTCTACAGACTCTTCTTTGACTCTTCTTTGCATTTGTTATAATAAAGGTAGCTGCCGTTTACTGAGCCTCACCCCCCCAATGCCGCGGGGGCTGACTTCGTTCGGTCCTAACAGTCCCAAGGAATAGATCACCATTTTACAGATGAGGAACCGACATCCAGAGGCGCTGAGTAAGTCACTCAAGGTCACAGAAGAAATAGATCTCCTACCGGGTCTGCAGGCCTCCTACCGGGTCTGCAGGCCTCAGCCCAGATGGGTGCCCCACCAAAGTCCATGCTTTCAATCACTCTCCCATTTCTATTCCCCGACGTGCAGGGTGTTGGGCAGGTAAATAGCTGCTGATTAGTTAATGCTGCTATTTGCCCTCCTCCCTCCAAGTTAAACACAGGCCAATCCTGGGGCCCTGAGAAAGATGCCAGCACACCCCGGGAAGCCAGCCGGCCTCCGGTGATGAGTGAAGACAACGGACTGGGCATCTCCGGGCATCTGAAGGGCGCCATGAAGCACTCAAGGAGAGGTGAGGAAAGAAGCAGGCCTCCACCCTGGGCAGTTTTTCAACTACTTACTCATGAAGCAGTGCAGTGGTGAAATCAAGAGAGCCTTAGCCACCACTGTTTGCAAAATCTGTAATAGTTAAAAAAGAAAAGGCACTATTTATTAGTCCAACATTCCTGTGGCACCAGGTAGGACACAAAATCCTAACATGTTGAGAGTTCACTCATTCAGGATGAGGAATATAAGCTGAATCAATTCTATTTTTTTCACAGCCAGAATACACAGTTCTTACTGTCAAGGAGTGGAAATAGGAATGGCTCCCCTTAAACCTAATGACAGAGCTTTTGGATCTGCTGGTATGAAGGTCTTGGCCTCCAGGGGAGAGGCTCCACCCATGGCCCAGCGGGGGTCTCAGTGGACTGGAAGCTGAGGCTGCCCCGTTGCCGTTCCAGATTACAAATGCCACAGAAACAAAAGGCTGAGAAGGTGGTGACTGTACTGGCAGGGGTGAGCGACCCTGATTTCCAAGGAGAAATTAGACTGTTGCCATAAAATGGACCCCAGGGGCATCTCTGGAGCACCTCTCGGTACTTCTATGTCCAAGACTAAATATTAATGGAAAACTAAAGCAACAGAGAGAGAGAGAGAGAGAGAAACAGCATGTGCACCACTAAAGATGCCACCGGGAAATGAGCCCCAGCCAGGCGAGCTGTTGGCTGAGGGCACATGTCAAGCCCCCGCAGTGAAGGCATCCACCTCGGAGCACTGCTGATTCCTCTCCTGGTCCCACCAGCCCCACCTGACATTGTGTCCTAAAGACTGAACTAGAAAAATAATTCATGTCTCCCAGGAAAGGACGACATGCCAGCTGGGACTCTGTTGTCTCCTCGTTTTGGTGAAAGACAGAGAACGCTGAATGAAGGGAAGAGCAGTCACACCTTGTTAGGAAAAATTAAAGCTGTTCTGCTGTTATGTCAGGTTAAAAAGGCTGTATGAGCGCTTAGAACATGAAGGGGTGGGCTGTGCTGGTCTGTCTCTCGGGTTGCTCTATCCCCCCTTCTGGACCCCAACTGTGCTGTGAGATACTGCTCTGGTCCTCTGCCTGCTGACTTCCTATCAGATTCTGCCATGGGCTCCAGACGGCGATCCCATGGCAGGAGAGGGGAGAGGGGCGAGGGGCCTCCTGCTGCTGTTTGCAGCACCTCCTCCTGTGGCAGGAGCTGGTTCCCACCTCCGGCACCGCCTGATACTCCCAGAAGCAGCCTCACGTAGCTCAGCTGTAGATGCTGAGGAGAGAGCAGTTAATGAGACAGAAACAGCGTCTGTCCTCAAGGTGCTTAAAGCCTACAAGGGAGGAAACACTGAGCAAATAAGAAACTGTGATGCCTGCTGTGAAGATATTCAGGTTCCTCTGAGTGCTTATCACAGAAGGTCTGGGGATGATGTCAATGGGATGGTTACATCTGGGGTTTCTGGCTACTGGCACAAATATATAAGGTAATTGCACCAAACCATATTCACAGGTTCAACTAAGACTGTGTTACCTGCCTGAACTCAATATACTTTTAAAGAAGGTTAGTGTGCATGCACATCCATGAATTTGTAAGTTATTCTGCATAATGAAGATTTTAGATTAATCCTTCATTCAGTCACTCAACACCCTGAACGCTAAGGCTCTGAGGGTTCGGCAGTAAACAAAGCAAAGTGATACCCTCGTGGAGCTCATATTATGAATGGGGACACCATAAGTAACAACAGAGCAGTAAAACAGTATGATTTCATACAATGACAAGTTCCATGAATAAAGTAAGGCAGGGAATGGAGGTTGAAAGTGAATGGGCTGAGGTGAGGGGCGGTTTTACGTGGGATGGTGAGAGAAGGCCTGGGAAGGTAGTTTTAAGCAGAGATGGGATGAGGGGAAGGAGCAGGCTGGAAGAAGGTCTGGGAGCAGCACTTTCCCATAGAGGACCTCACAAAACCACGGGGGAGGAACACTCTGGCTTGTCACATAACAGGACCTTGAGCACAGCCGCTGGGGAAGGAGGCGCCCATCACAGGAGAGCTGTCTGCTTGTTTCTGGTGGGTCCTGCAAGTCAGGCATAGCTCGGTGGTTGAGTGCATGTCCCCACTCTGTTGTGTGGTTATTTTCCTTTATTTTCAATTTACATCGCAAGCTGGAAAGAAATGAGTTACATCCCCCTGGGTTTCTCTGTTCCATACAATTAAGAAAAGCTATTTCTTAGTCACAAGGCGGATGACGACACCAAGATTTCCTATTTTCTCTCCGCAGGGAGGCTGTCATCACTTATTATTAATTGATCCTACTTTTCATCCATAAAACAGGGATTGAAACAAAATTTTGGTCACAAAATGGCAACTATTACACTATTAAGGTAAATTATTAATGGGTCTCAAAAAAGCACCCTCCTGTTCCAATGGCATCAACTGCCTCAACTCTCATGTTGCTTCTTTAATGGGGAAAAAAATGAGTAAATTATCACAGTCCTTCCCAGTTCTGGATAAATCACCAGTGCCTAACTCATTTAAGGTTACCAGGGATTTTCCACCATTTCATCACAACTAGGGACACACCAAAAGGGTGTAATATATCTTGGGTTCTCAGCAGGAGAACATGTCAATCAAATGCAATTTTATTTTCCTGCTGGAGAGCAGATATAATGAAAACAGCAAGAAGACACAAGAAACTCAAAAATCAAGGAGAGCGAGTATCATTTATATATTTTTCTTTCACTAGACAAAAAAACTTATGCTTATTTTTAGAGTAGAAAACTAAATTAGAGGATTCTAGTTTAAGAAAGAGAAAGAAATAAAGGAGAAGAAAATCCAGCTGTACCTACAAACAGCCCACAGTGACCTGGGGACATTTGGGAAGAGCTGAACCGCTGAACCACATTATCACTGACAGGGGTGACCAGATGCCGGCATGAATAACAATTACAAAATTCAAGAGCAGGCACTGGAAGCCCATCTCTTCCAACTCTTTCTGGGTCATTTATTGATCTAAGTGCTAAGACTTGGGGAAGGATAACCACAAGGCCTTTGCATCTTATGTTTAAATGTCACAAACCTTGACTTTCACAGCTGGAAGCCAGGCTTAGCAGTCCACATCTAGGCTGATGAGTAACTGTGGTCGAAGCAGAAGGCTTTTCTTAAACACACAATTTAGTCTTGAGAAGAGATGTGCTCTGCTCAACAAGGCCTATGGCATGAAATTACACAGCTGCCATGGACATGGTTCGTGGCACTAAAGAAAGGATGAACAGGGAGAAAGGACAGTGATCACTGCTTCCAGACTATCAGGCCACTGTAAGGATGACTCTTATTGATGGCCTTTAAAGGGATGCATGTAGTGGATTGGATTAAAGATGGTGGTGTGAGAGGCGAGACACAGGCTTCCTCCTAAAACTGCATATAATATGAAAATATAATTAATACAACTAATCCTGAAACAGCAACAGGAAAGACGACTGCGCCAGACTGCATACACCTGGAGAAAAGAGCAGACCTCACAGAACAGGGTAACATACCAAAGCTGCGGCCCAGCAGGACCCAAGCCCTTCCCCCACCCAAGCTCACCATTGGGAGGAAGAGAAATGGAGCAGGGAAGGAGTGGAGGCCGGGTACTGCTGAATACCTAACTCCGGATATCAGCTCTGGGAGCACAAACCTACATTTCATGGTGCTTGCATGATACTCTCGTGATTATAGGTTGGAAAGCTAAGACAGGCAGAATTCCTGGAGAGACTGAGATTCCAGCTGCTTGTGGAAAGCAGGGATCCACATCTGGCTGCTATGGGACAAAAGAAAGGTGGGCAGTCTGAGAGACTTCCTAACAAGGAAGCCCTTAGCAAGAGGGCTGCTAAAGGGGCAATGATGGCACAGAGCTTACTGCTCAGGAGAGAGGACAGGTAGACAAAATTGTCCGGGTGCACTCAGCCCAACAGGTTGGGAGCTTTACCATATAGACTCTCATATTTAAGGAGGAAAAAGAAATCTTCCTCCTTAGACGATCTTCAGGTGCTCCAGCTCCCTGGCTGGCTACACAGCTCCAAGGCCCCCCTCCGTGATACGCAGCCTACTGCGTCTTTCTCCCGATCAACCCCACCTGGCTCACAAACCGGCAAACACTACCCTGGCATTAGACCAAACAGAGAACATCTGTCTACAGCAACTACAAACACAAAGCATAGAGGCTTATACCTGTGTGCTCGGCCCACTGGTTCAGGCAGTGGAGACAGGCATAGCAGCCGGGAAGCAGGAAACAGTTCTTTCCTCCCCCCAGGCACCAATACCACTCCCCTGTGACCCCCGACATTGCCTCAGGGGCTGAGCAGCTCCAGGGAGTACAGCTTCTGGGCACTAGAGGGTGCCATATACAAATACGAAATGCCAAAGGAACATGGTTCAGAATAAAATTATTAATACAACTCCAGAGAAAGATTTCAATAACATCGACCTCATGACTCTTCCTGAAAGGGAGTTCAAAATAAAAATCATTAACATGCTCATAGAGGTATGGAAAGATACTCAAGAACTCAGGAATGAATTCCAGTTGGACATTCAGTCGTTGAAGAGCACAATGGACAGTATTAAAAGCAGATAGGATACAGTGGAGGAGACAATAAATGAAATAGAAACTAGAGAAGAGGAATACAAAGAAGCTGAGGCACAGAGAGAAAAAAGGATCTCTAAGAATGAAAGAATATTGAGAGAACTGTGTGACCAACCCAAACACAACAATATTCGCATTATAGGGGTACCAGAAGAAGAAGAGAGAGAAAAAGGGATAGAAAGTGTCTTTGAGGAGGTAATTGCTGAAAACATCCCCAATCTGGGGAAGGAGATAGTCTCTCAGGTCATGGAGATGCACAGATCTCCCAACACAAGGGACCCAAGGAAGACAACACCAAGACATATAGTAATAAAAATGGCAAAGATCAAGGAAAAGGACAGACTATTAAAAGCAGCCAGAGAGAGAAATAAGATCACATACAAAGGAAAGCCCATCAGGCTATCATCAGACTTCTCAACAGAAACCTCACAGGCCAGAAGGGAGTGGCATGATGTATATAATGCAATGAAGCAGAAGGGCCTTGAACCAAGGATAGTTTTTCTGGCAATATCATCATTTAAATTTGAAGGAGGGATTAAACAACTTCCAGATAAGCAAAAGCTGAGAGAATTTACCTCCCACAAGCCATCTCTACAGTGTATTTGGAGAGACTGCTAATAGATGGAAGTGTTCCTAAGGTTTAATAGCTGTCACCAGAGGTAATAAAACCACAGTAAAGAAAGTAGAACAGCTAATTACTCAGCAAATGCAAAATTAAATTAACTATCCCCAAAGTCAATCAAAGGATAGATAAAGAGTACAGAATATGATACCTAATATACGAAGAATGGAGGAGGGAGAAAAAGAAGGAAGAAAAAAAAAAGAACCTTTAGATTGTTTTTGTAATAGCATATTGAGTCAAGTTAGACTCGTGGGTAGTAAGGAAGTTAACCTTGAACCTTTGGTAACCATGAATCTAAAGCCTTCAATGCCAGTAAGTACATACTTTTTGATAATCACCCTAAATGTAAATGGACTGAATGCACCAATCAAAAGATGTAGAGACACTGAATGGATAAAAAAGCAAGACCCATCTATATGCTGCCTATAAGAGACTCACTTTAAACCCAAAGACATACACAGAGTAAAAGTGAAGGGATGGAAAAAGACATTTCATGTAACAAATGGGGAGAAAAAAGCAGGAGTTGCAGTACTTGTATCAGACAAAATAGACATCAAAACAAAGAAAGTCACAGGAGACAAAGAAAGACATTACATAATGAAAAAAGGGTCAATCCAACAAGAAGATATAACCATTATAAATATCTAGGCGCCCAACACAGGAGCACCTACATATGTGAAACAAATACTAACAGAATTAAAAGGAGAAATAGAATGCAATGCATTCATTCTAGGAGACTTCAACACTCCACTCACTCTGAAGGACAGATCAACCAGACAGAAAATAAATAAGGAGACAGAGGCACTGAACAACACAATAGAACAGATGGACCTAACAGACATCTCCAGAACTCTACACCCAAAAGCAGCAGAATACACATTCTTCTCAAGTGCACATGGAATATTTTCAAGAATAGATCATATACTAGGCCACAAAAAGAGCCTTGGTAAATTCAAAATTGATTGGAATTGTACCAACCAGTTTCTCAGACCACAAAGGTATGAAACTAGAAATAAATTATGCAAAGAAAATGAAAAATCCCACAAACACAAGGAGGCTTCACAACATGGTCCTAAATAACCAATGGGTCAATGACCAAATAAAAACAGATCAAGCAATATATGGAGACTAATGACAACAATAATTCAACACCACAAAATCTGTGGGAAGCAGTGAAGACTGTGCTAAGAGGAAAGTATATTGCAATACAGGCCTACCTCAGGAAAGAAGAACAATCCCATATGAGCAGTCTAAACTCACAATTAATGAAAATAGAAAAAGAAGAACAAATGAGGCCCAAAGTCAGTAGAAGGAGGGATATAATAATGATTAGAGCAGAAATAAAGAAAATCAAGAAGAATAAAACAATAGAAAGAATCAATGAAAGCAAGGGCAGGTTCTTTGAGAAAATAAACAAAACAGATAAACCCCTGGCCAGACTTACCAAGAAAAAAAGAGAGTCTACTTACATAAACAGAATCAGAAATGAGAAAGGAAAAATCACTACAGATACCACAGAAATACATAGAATTATTAAAGAATACTATGAAAAATAATATGCTAACAAACTGGATAACCTAGAAGAAATGGACAACTTTCTAGAAAAATACAGCCTTCCAAGGCTGACCCAAAAAGAAACAGAAAATCTGAACAGAACAATTACCAGCAACGAAATTGAACTGGCAATCAAAAACCTACCTAAGAACAAAACACCTGGACCAGATGGCTTCACCACTGAATTTTATTAAACATTTAGTGAAGACCGAATATCCATCCTCCTTAAAGTTTTCCAAAGAGTAGAAGAAGAGGGAATACTTCCAAACTCATTCTATGAGGCAAGCATCACTCTAATACCAAAACCAGGCAAAGACACCACAAAAAAAGAAAATTAGAGACCAATATCCCTGATGAACATAGATGCAAAAATACTCAACAAAATATTAGCAAACTGAATTCAAAAATACATCAAGAGGATCATCCATCATGATCAAGTATGATTTATTTCAGGGATGCAAGGATGGTTCAACATTCGAAAATCCATCAACACCATCCACCACATCAACAAAAAGAAGAACAAAACCACATGATCATCTCCATAGTTGCTGAAAAAGCATTTGACAAAATTCAACATCCATTCATGATAAAAGCTCTCAACAAAATGGGTAAAGAGGGCAAGTACTTCAACATAATAAAGGCCATATATGACAAACCCACAGCCAACATTACACTTACAGCGAGAAGCTGAAAGCTTTTCCTTTAAGACCAGGAACAAGACAAGGATGCCCACTCTCCCCACTTCTATTCAACATAGTTCTGGAGGTCCTAGCCATGGCAATCAGACAACACAAAGAAATAAAAGGCATCCAGATTGGCAAGGAAAAAGTTAAACTGTCCCTGTTTGCAGATGACATGATATTGTACATAAAAAACCCTAAAGAATCCACTCCAAAACTACTAGATCTAATATCTGAATTCAGCAAAGTTGTGGAATACAAAATTAATATGCAGAATTCTGTGGCATTCCTACACTAACAATGAACTAGCGAGAGGGAAATCAGGAAAACAATTCCATTCGTAGTTGCATCAAAAAGAATAAAATGCCTAGGAATAAACCTAATCAACGAAGTGAAAGACCTATACTATGAAAACTACAAGACACTCATGAGAGAAATTAAAGAAGATACCAATAAATGGAAACACATCCTGTGCTCACAGATAGGAAGAATTAATATTGTCAAAATGGCCATTCTGCCTAAAGCAATGTACAGATTCAATGAAATTTCTATCAAAATACCAATAGCATTCTTCAACGAACTAGAGAAAGTCATTGTAAAATTCATATGGAACCACAAAAGACCCTGAATAGCCAAAGCAATCCTAAGAATGGAATACTATTCAGTCATAAGAAAGAAACAAATCCTGCCATTTGCAACAACATGGATGGAGCTGGAGGATATTATGCTCAGTGAAATAAGCCAGGCGGAGAAAGACAAGTGCCAAATGATTTCCCTCATTTGTGGAGTATAACAATGAAGCAAAACTGAAGGAACAAAATAGCAGCAGACTCAGAGACTCCAAGAAGGGACTAGTGGTTACCAAAGGGGAGGGTGGGGGAGGGTGGGTGGGGAGGGTGGGAGAAGGGGATTGTGGGGTATTATGTTTAGTACACATGGTGTGGGAGGGATCATGGGGAAAACAGTGTAGCACAGAGAAGGCAAATAGTGAATCTGTGGCATCTTACTACACTGATGGACAGTGACTGAATTGGGGTGTGGACAGGGACTTGATAATATGGTAAAAAACCACATTGTTTTTCATGTGAAACCTTCACAAGAGTGTATATCAATAATACCTTAATGAAAAATATAAATAAATAAATAAATAAAGGGATGCATGTACCCATCCCCAGGTGCATTGTGTTAGCTGCCCCTTCCTCTGGAAAATTGCCCTCGGCCACATCAGAGCCACCTGATTTAAGACGTTTAAGAGTCACAAAAGCTACCGATGTAGACCCTTCTTTCTACTCACTGTGGCAGAAACTGTGGATTGTGTCAAGTAAAACCCATTTCTATCTCCTTCAAGCTAGTCTTCCTCAAATATAGAGGCTAGAAGCCAAAAACAACATTTCCCATTTATAAATGAGGAAACTGAGGCACAGAGAGGTTAAGTGATTTCCATAAGATCACACAGCTAATAAGTGGCACAGCCAGAATTTTAAGTCTGGCTTGAGGGTCTCTGCTCTCAACTATTCCACAGTGCTGCCTCTCATGGAGGAGCAAGACTTTTAACATAAAGTGCCTGTATTAGCTATCTAATGATATGTAACAAATTACTCCAAAATTTGGCATCTTAAAATAACAAACATTTATTACTTCACAGTTTCTGTGAGTCAGGAATCCAGGTGAGTTTAGCCGAGGCCTCCGGGTCAAGGCTTGTCACGAAGTGACATCTGGCATCCATCAGGGCCAAGGGACGTCAAGGCTCTGCTGGGGGCAGCCTAGGTCCCAGTCCATGCGCACGGATGCCGGCAGGACCAGGGTCCTCCAGGGCTGCCGGACAAGGGCACAGGTCCTCGCTGGCTGTGAGCAGGAGGCCTCCCCAGGTGCCTTCACATGGGTCTCTCCATCGGGCATTTCACGGCATCTGGCCTCCCTCAGACAGAGTGAGCAGGAGAGAGTCCATGATGGAAGCCACGGTCTTCTCGCAACCCAATCTTAGCAGTGACAGCCCCTCACTTTTGCTGACCCTTATTCACCGGAAGCAAGTCACTAGGTCCTCCCACATTCAAGGGAAGCGGATGACACACACGGGTGTGAACACCAGGAGTCAGGAGCTGCTGGGGCCCCCTTGGAGGGAGTCTACCAGGCTGCGCACCGTCACACAACTAATAAGCAGAAAAGTTGGGTTTAAAGTTTTTTTAACCTCAGTTAACTTGGCTGCCAAACCCAGGTCCTGTCCAGGACTACAACGTGCCTCCCAGGATGGAGAGCCAGACCTTGGTTAGTCCACCTCTGGGCCTGGGCCCCCAACCACCTGCCTCCAGCCACCTCTGGCTTCTCACTTCATAACAAAGAAAGGAAAGGGAATTAGGAGAATGGATGAGATTTCTTGGATAGTAAACATTTTGGTTTCTTATTGCGGGCTTCCATTTATATGAAATCTGCAGTAAGAAACCCCTGAGTGGAAATAAGAGTACATTTTTGTTTTAATTTACAGATTCCAGATTGGCAAGTGATAAGAAAAGGAGCAGTTGGGCCACCAGTCTGGGGACAAAGCCAGGCACATCAGGAAGCCCTCGACGCTTCTCCCCGTTCCTGGCCATGTTCCGGGCTGTTCTCAGCCTGGGCTGTTGGAAGATGCAGCAGGAACTTGCCTTTCTCAAGCTTCATCTCCCCGGAGCCAAACAGACCATTCCTCGCCGGGAAAGCTGTGACCGGACTGAAAGCGTGGAAGCAATGTCCAGGGCGTCCTGGGGGCATCTGTTAAGTCCCCAGAAGCTCAGCCTGTGGGCACGAGCAGCCCAGACAGGTCCTTTGCCCCCAGAAAGCTGGTCCGATGGAAGCACTGACCCAGAGGTCTTCCAAGCTATCGTTTGGTGGGCCCGGAGATCAGACCTGCTCTGGGATTTCCAGGGCTTTCCTGGGCCCACCAAACAGGCGAATCTCCAGCCACGTAGGGCCTGTCAGGTGAAAGATAAATCATGGTAAGTCCAGTCACATGCTTTTCCAAGGTAACACACAGACACTGTGAAGGCTGTGCCCACTTGGGAATGGTTTCCAGATGTGGGAAAACAGACGCTGGGCTGGGAAGTTGATGTGAAATTGGGCGGCGTGTATTAGGTGCTGGTTCCTACACTGAGAGGCCTCGCTGTCTTGTTCACCTCTGCTTGCCCAACCTGGAGCCTGAGAAAGAGCAGCTCATCGGTAAATACCCAGTGAATTAATTTTACTGAATAACCCTGTCAGACAAGATGGCACTCTGCATTAAGGAAAGACCACCCCGTCAAGTAGTCGGCCCCCTTAGGAATATATTCTCAATCTTGCATCAAAAGCAACATTCACTCCACATTGTGCCACACCGTGTTCATGCTTACCAAGCACCTTGGAATCTATACCTGGGATGTCTAACAAATAACCTCCTCCCTCTTTCAAGAGGTCCCAGTAGGCTGTCAAACTAATGTATCCTCTTCCTAGTAAATACTACGTGTGCACCTGAAAAGCATGTTTATGCAACAGAATGGGAGAAAATTTCAGCTGCTAGTAAGGGTAGCAGGTACCCATTACCTATGTAATTTTTATTTATCAGAAGATCTGACCTATAAACAAAGAAGAGTATAAGGCATGTCTGAAACACAGAATGGAGGAAATTACTTTCTAGGCTTAATGACAGTGGCACGCTACCTAAAGGCAGAATCATCTACCTTTTCACACCAGAACTGCTTTTAAAAATAGTTCATAGATAAAATTCACCAGGCCTCTTTCTTCTGAAGCATCAGTGAAATCTGCTTAAAGTACTGGATAAAGCCTCTCTATAAAAATTCTTTGAAGCAATATTGCTAACAACAATAAATAGGATGCATAGAACATTTAACTCATTTTCTATTCCATTTTAACCAATTTAAATAAAAATTATTACCAGTACCCATAGCACTACTTTTATGAATCCTTGAAGAAAAATAATTTGGTTTTGCAGGTAACAGTCATCACCAATGAATTTCATTTTACTGAAGTCAGCGTTAAGTCGGTGAAATTTACTGCTTGTGTGCATGCGTGCATGCTAACACACACACACACACACACACACACACACACACACACACACACACACCCCTGCGTGTATTTCCACACACGACTGAGTGTTGTTTCCTGGTCTTGAGTAGCTGGGAAAAGAGCAAGAGTTTTTACATTAAGAAAGGAATGCAAAGAATGCCTTCCTTCCTCTTAAATCTAATCTCAGCACCTCCATTAGTGAATATTTAACAATAACATTAATGCTAACAGCAGATTTGGGTGTATTATTAAAAGCAGCAACAATATAGAAGATGTGTATAGTTACCTTTGCTTAGAAAAGCTTAGAGCCGTGTCACACGTATCATCTCATTTATCTTTGCAGATCCCCACAAACCCTGCAAAAGCACATTCATCTGCAGCAAGACATGTTTTATGGGAACTGACTTCCTTACCAATCTTTGCATCTTCCGTATAAAAAACAGGGTCTGTTTTTAACACACCTCCCAACCAGAACCTCAACTCATAACTCATGCCACTGACTTCCTTTCACGAGTCTTAAAAACAAAAAAAGCAACCAACTCTTAGCAATTACAGAAACTGAAACAAAAATGAGCATGGGCAGGAGATTAAGCAAATTCACAGCTCCCAACAAGTGCTGTTGCCCAAACTGAAATTAAGTAAATATACATACACATTCACCACAAAAACACTGCTGCACATTTACTAATGAACAGTGAAGAAAACAAACGCCAAAAGTGGGTCAGGAGAAACTATTTAATCTTAATAGTCTGCAAATTATATTGGAAGGAACAGATGGTTTCACAGAAGTCGATATTACCTAGAGGAGCAAGAAGCGATTTTCTAGGAAAGAAAAATGCTTCCCGACCAGACTACAAATAATATTTTCAGCAAAGGACAGGCCTATATTCAGCTCGGGATAAGCCCCGAGCTTGGCACACTGACAAAACCAGGCCAAGTGGCAGCCATCCACACGTACCCATGGTCAGACGTGGCCTTCCAAATCTGAGCTAGAGGTCGCACACTCTATTTTAAAACCAGCAACAAACGGAGGCTAACCCTATACTCCAGTGGGTTGTTAACCAACCTTGGTGATCTTGGCACACAAGAGAAGTGGCTCCCCATAGGCGGAGGGCATCCTGATCTTCACGTGGCCTCCACCCCTCAGACCCTGAGGGTCCTGGGCAGCAGCAAGAGGCCCAGGCCACAGGGAGTCGGAGGCCTGAAGTTCAAGCTGTGGTCCTCCAAGTCAGGCCCACCCTGTGCCTGAGCAACCCCTCCACACAACAGGACCAAAAACCTACCTATGGAGCTGCAGGCTGACAAGCTAAAGCGTATGAAGCTGTGAAGCAGCCCAGACTCAGCTGCTCTTTCCATCTCCGCTACTTATGATTCACCAGAACATACGGGTAAGTTCTTCCTAGGACAAGGCTCCATCAAATGGAGGGCGGTCACAGGGGTCTTCAAACGGCAGACCAGAGCCCACCACGCCTCAGAGCTGCACCAGAGAGACCTGCTGTGTGCCCAACCTTGCTTGAGACCGAGGGATTTGAAGAAGGAAGATCCGAGCTCCAGTTCTGGCCCCGTCACGCATCTGCTGTGTGACTGCGGGCATGCCGGGTAACCTCTCTGAGCCTGGTTTCCTCACCTGTAAAATCAGGATCCTGTGAGAGTGAGTTCCCACTGAGAATGAGCATGGCTCATCAGCCGCTCTTCCTGTCATCACTGTGACCAGCACTGTCGTCGGCGTCATCCCAGCCCACTGCTCCCGCCACACCTCGTCACCTGCGGGGATCCTCGGCAGGCGAGAGGGCACAGGGGCAGAGCAGCCTTCCTGCCGACGAGAACTCCCCCTCAGCCAGGCTTGAGACCTGGC
>JAQQAC010011420.1:49258633-49324437 GCA_029783875.1 Phataginus tricuspis | reverse complement strand
AAAAAAAAAAAAACTATGCAGGTGGAGGGAAACAAAAGCAAAAATGAACTCATGGGACTACATCAAACTAAAAAGTTTCTGTATGGCAAAGGACACCATCAACAGAACAAAAAGGCATCCTACAGTGTGGGAGAATATATTTGTAAATGACATATCCAACAGGGGGTTAACATCCAAAATATATAAAGAACTTACATGCCTCAACACCCAAAAAGCAAATAACCCAATTAAAAATTGGGCAAAGGATATGAAGAGACACTTCTCCAAAGAAGAAACTCAGATGGCCAACAGGCACATGAAAAGATGCTCCACATCACTAATGATCAGAGAAATGCAAATTAAAACCACAATGAGATACCACCTCACACCAGTAAGGATGGCCACCATCCAAAAGACTAAGAACAACAAATGCTACTGAGGATGCAGAGAAAGGGGAACCCTCCTATACTGCTGGTGGGAATGTAAACTAGTTCAACCATTGTGGAAAGCAATATGGAGGTTCCTCAAAAAACTAAAAGTAGAAATATCATTTGACCCGGGAATCCCACTCCTTGGAATCTACCCAAAGAATACAACTTCTCAGATTCAAAAAGACATATGCACCCCTATGTTTATTGCAGCACTTTTTACAATAGCCAAGATATGGAAGCAACCTAAGTGTCCATCAGTAGATGAATGGATAAAGAAGATGTGGTACATATACACAATGGAACACTATTTAGTCATAAGAAGGAAACAAATCCTGCCATTTGCAACAACATGGATGGAGCTGGAGGATATTATGCTCAGTGAAATAAGCCAGGCAGGGAAAGACAAGTGCCAAATGATTTCCCTCATTTGTGGAGTATAACAACGAAGGAAAACTGAAGGAACAAAATAGTAGCAGACTCAGAGACTCCAAGAAGGAACTAGTGGTTACCAAAGGGGAGGGGTGTGGGAGGGCGGGTGGGGAGGGAGGGAGAAGGGGACTGAGGGGTATTATGTTTAGTACACATGGTGTGGGGGGTCACGGGGAAAACAGTGTAGCATGAGTGGGGACTTGATAATATGGGTAAATGTAGTAACCACATTGTTTTTTCATGTGAAACCTTCATAAGAGTGTATATCCATAATACCTTAATAAAAAAAATTGATGCAGGTGGGAATGGCATGCCAAGAAGCATTAGAAAAATTCCCCCAATTCACAACTTTGAGTTTCAATCAGACAGACCCGAGGTCTCTACCTACGTTTACCCCAAAGGAAACTGTGCCTGTCTCACAGGATGTGATGAGACTCTGGACAAATCTTCTATATGATCAGTCACAGTAAAGGTAAACAGTACCAGCCAGCAGCAGAACTGTAATATCAGCGAATCCTCGAGCTGTCAGACCTTAGGGATTCACTTCTTTGGAGTGTGCAACCTTAGTTAAGCAGCTGCTTTTAAAGCACAACTCTTTCTGGAAAGGGAGACATGCAAAGTAGCTCTTAGCCAACAAAACTTTAGTGTGAATTTGTTCCTTATTCTCTGGGGTTGAGGGCCCTACCTTATTCATTCCGAGCACACCTGGGTTCCTTTCGGTTCCATCCTGCATTCTTCCACTGACCTCCCCACCCCTGCCAAAATAGTAAAGACATGTATCACTCCAGAAATACCTATTACCATCACTACTTTGCTCAAACGAGTCAGAAAAATCTAGTTTACAGAAAAAGAGGAAAAATAAGATATAACAGTGCCTTACATCATTACAGGGTTTTGTAAATTTCACCGTTTACTATGAGAGGTTCCCAATGTTTCTCCCTTAAACCCCTCCGAAGCTTGGGGAAAGGGGTGGGGTGGGCCTTGGAGGGCAGAGAGGGGCGGGAGGCGGAGGGAGAGGCGGGGGGGCAGCTTTGCCGGATGCGGCCGAGGACCCCGGGGCGGCACACACTCCCTCCGGCTGGCATTCGGGGAGGGTCTCCGGCGAGCGCCTCGCCCTCCGGGGCCACGGTCTCCAGCAGGGCAGGAGATAAACAGTACACGTGATGGTTTTAAGATGTGGCTCCGACACTCCTGACACTCGCGCCCTCGGCGGGGTCCATGTCCGCTCCCCCGAGCCTGGGCTCCATGACTGCCCGACCCAAGGCCGGGCGGATGCGCAGTGCCGGTTTCCGCGCCCAGGCTTCAGGAAAGCAGGGGCAGCCGCGCCGGGCTCTCGGGACGCCTGCCCTCGGGCCCGGCCACCATGCCCTAGGGAAGCCCAGGCGGCCCGAAGACAGGCCCACGCGGGGCGGCACCGCCGTGACGGCTACCTCGCCGGGAGCCCTGCCGCAGCGCAGACAGACGCCGCGTGTCTCCCCCAGGCCCTGCCCGGGCGGCAGACTCCGGAGCCAAACGCACCGCTGCTGCTGTTCTCGGCCTCTGAGTTTTGCGGTGGCTCATCATGCAGTAGGTGACCTGTACTCCGCGGTCATTCAAAACGACCGCAGCCGGCTGCTGCCTCAGTGGGGCATCAGTAGAGGCTGTCTGCACTTAGGAGCCCTGTTTCGGCCTTCACCCTTTGAAGGGTGTTGTTTTTGGTCTGGGTCAATTTTGAATGAAGGTGGCTATAAACATCCACATAGAGGTTTCTCTGAGGACACCTTCCCTTCTCTAGGGTAACAGGTAGGAGCCGCACTGCATGCTAAGGGCAGAGTTCTGTTCATGAATAGCCTCCTCACTCACTCAAGGTGGCCAGACGCACCCTCAGGAGAGGCGAGCCACAAGCCACCTGTGTGGGATGAGAGCTTCCCAGCACTTTATGGCTGGCCCACCCGAACCCCAGCTCTGCCCCTCCGAATCCCTACCGTCACCTCACCCTGACACACTCATTTTATGTCTGACTTGACCGCAGGATCGCCTTTGATTATCTGATGGCTGTACAGGAGGTATTTGTCTTTTGTTTCTGTCTTCATCTTCCCAGATGATGTCCTGTGCCATGTGTACGGGTCTCTCCAACACCAAGGTACCAAGAGAAACCTTCCAAGAGGTTGTCAAAGGTAGGGGAAAGAGAGGAGGTCCTTCCCTGACCCTTTGCGGACACGTCAGGTAAAGAGCCAAAACACAGTCTATTTCTCAAGCGGAACTTGGCTAAAAGTGATCAGGAACTGCAGCTGCCTCGGGGGGAAGATGAGGTGGTCCCTGGGGGCTTCTGAGACTCTCATGCGAGAACATGACTGGCATTGCACATGACCAGGTGACCTGGAAAATCCATTCTTTCTGAATTAAAACTAGAATGGGGAGTGTCTTTGGTAGACCAGCTTCGTGGGGGAACTGTCGGCTCCACAAGGGAGGAAACTTAGGTTCCAGTGCATGCAGGCATTCATCACACATTTATTAAGGTCTTTTTGGAGTCAGGCCCTTGATCAGGAAATAGAAAAATGGAAGAGCAGGCAGGCCCTGCTCTCAAGGAGATCAGAAATGAAGGAAGAGAAAGACAATAAGCAGATACACATGGAGCAGCAGGGCTGGCTGTTCTAAAAGCCTGAGCAGGATGCAGGGCATTCAGAGAAAATTGTGGCGATATGAAACACAGAGCCCATCACCATGGACTTAGTTCCAGAAAAGCTGATCCGCGGTGGGGCACAATGTCAGGTGTCATTCTGAATGTTGAAACATTTAAATTTGTATTTTAAAAGTATCTCTAATTTCTTTCTGAAATGGTCCTCAAGATGCTCATAAAATACTGGAAAACCACTTCAAAAAGGATCACCTGCTTAAAAGATGATTTTTTGGCCAGGGTTTATAAAAACCTCAGTTAAAGGTTTATTTTTTACTATCAACTAGCACGCATGCCTCTGAATAATGGGGGCAATAAATGTAGTTATATTTTCAAATACAAATTAGTTTCACTAAGAGTGGGCCCTCATTTACCACACTTGCCACTAATCTCAGGCAGACTGTAAAGCTAATTTTAATAACTGCCAACAGTTCATGACAAGCAGCCAGAGATGGGGCGATTATATGCAATGATGCTGGATCAGCCGGCAAACTTATTTGTACTTCCACACTCAAAGCCCATATTCAGAGACTCAAGCATGTTTGTTACATCACTCACTCACCCAAAGTAAGAACTCATAATCCAAATTGAGAAGTTTGTACACGATAGATAAAGGACAGCTCTCTCAACCCAGATTTGTAAATGAAAACTTGGAAATTCAGTCAACGACTATCCAGATGGTGTCAAATCTTGATAGCCTACAAACATAGTTTAAGACAGAAACCCAAGGGAAACTAAAATTCATGTTGAAAGTGTTCCTGGTTCGATGCCAAGTATAATCTGTATGCCACTAGTATTATTGTATGGTGCCACTTTTTAAATAGTGTCTATATAAATATACACATATTTTATATATAAAAATCCACATTCTTTTTTTAACTGACAAGAGACAGACCACTATGTTCAGAGAAATTTCCTTTGGGTCATGAGATTATGGGTGATATTCTCTTTATGGTTTTCTGAAATTTTCAAGCTTTTTCCATTGTGTGCATTATTTTCCCAGTTGCAAACAAGGAAGGGTATCGTGGCCAGTATCCAAGAGGACCCTCAGTAATCATCCTCCACACCGTGGGGGAGGCGGCCCTGCACTGAGCAGGCTGACCCATGTAGCTAGGAGGATACTGAAGAAATGAGTGTGATTCCCAGGCTTGGTTAGAGGGGCCCTTGTGGGGTCTCCCAGGCTTTCTCTCTATCACTCACTCTGGGGACAGTCAGCTGCCTATGAGTATGCTCTATCAGCCCTATGGAGAAGTCCCAGCCAGGGACCTGAGGCCCCCACCCAACAGCCAGCACTGACTGGACACCCTGTGGAAGGGGTCCTACAGCCCCAGAATGCCTCTGCCCAACCCATGTCTTGACCACAATGTCATGAGAGACCCTGAGTCCAAACCACCCAGCTAAGCTGCTTCTGGGTTTCTAACCAACAGACACTCTGTGAGATAAGTGTTGTTTTCAGCTGCCAGGTTTGGGAGTGATTTGTTACACAGCAAGTTTAAGGCATACAAGGGGTATTATATCCGTTATCAAGACAAAGCTTGCTTACCCCACCCTCCTCGGCCCAGTCTCAGCGCTTGTCTGAGGCAGGCTACCTTTCTGCTCTCCTGGGGGTCCCCCGCCCAACCACCCTCATCTCAGAGCAGCTCCCTCTCTCAGAACTCGCTCCAACAGTCTGGGCATCTCCCAGAAATGCAGAATCTCAGGTACCACCCAGGCCTGCTGACTAGGAGTCTGCATTTTAATGACAAGCGATTCATTAAGTTTGCATCACAGTAAAGTCTGAGAAAAATGGCAGTGGTTCCCCATTTGGGTCGCACACTGGAATCATCTGGAGGGTTGTTGACAGTCCTGACGCCCAGGCATTTGGGGCCTGAGTACTAGCATTTTTTTAAACCCCATAAGTGATTCTAACTGGGTTGGAATCTTAACCGAGTCAAGCATCAGAAATCTAGGCAGCAGCTCTGCCTTGGCCCACTCCTGACGCACCCCCCCCCAACACGCAGGCCCCAGCAGGTCTGCTGGAAGCCTCTCAGCAGAGGCTGAGAACCACAGTCTAGAATGTGGCCCTGCTGACCCCGGGTTCCACACCCCCCATCTCTTAACTTCTCTGTGCCTCGGAAGCCCCCTTCCCAGGCTCTCTGCTGTCCTCCCAAACACAAGGGCATCCCTAAATTTCTACCCCAACTGTCTCCCTCTGTCTCACTCTTTCAAAATCACTTTCATTATAAACCACTTCAAACATGGATAAAGATGGAAAATAAGTCATCTCTGTACCCACTACCTGGATTTAACAAATATTTACATTTTACTTTATTTCTTCACATCTTCAATTTCTGAAGAAATATGACTTTTTATATTCAGCCCCTATACTCTTCCTTTCCCCCCCTCTCCTTCTACCCCTGATTTTACTCCAACAATCTACTCTTAACATCCAGGACAACAGCTGGCAGAGGTCTCTAGGTTCTCCCAGCTGATGGCCCCTGGGATCTGCACATGTTTCACAGCACCCCTAGGCCAAAAGCAACACCGCATTTCCACTTATTATTAAGTGGTTAGGACCAAACAACTTCACAATCATTTATGTCCAAACAATGCTTTAGGAAAACATAGTACACAAAAATCGAAAGAGAAAACCTTTTTCTTTCATTCCTAAATGACCGCAGTTCCTTACTGCTGGGCTGTGTGCATCTGATGGGCACTGCACAACTTCTCAAACCCTGAACTCATACTGGACACCACCAGCCTCATTTGCTGTTCCACAGGGGTTTTCTTAGCAGCCGCCCAAAATCCAGCTTCACAGAGACATGGCGTCATCAAAGGGATGTGGTATGTCTAGTGCCGCTACTGTGACCACCTCAAGCTGGCAGTCCCTGTGTTAGTGAACATGACAAGTTATCACTGTGCTTGTCTCAGAAATGTAACATCCGCAACCCCCGCCCAGGCTTGCTGTGCTACCCTGGGGCTTCTAGCACAGAGTCTGGGAACCGCCAGCAGGAGGTATTGTTGCGCACGCTCAAGGAAGTTACAGAAATGCCGCTGCCCCCCGCAGCCAGCACGCCCCCTCTCACTGGCCTCACTGCTCCGGCTCTGGTCAAAGCCTCTCCAGTCTCCCGCCCAGCCTCTCTTCTCTCCAACTCCAGGTGGACATATCCAGGGAGCTGTTTCAGCATCTTCACCTACAACTTTCCCGACATTCCCGGTGAATATGCTCCAAAGGGAACTCAACACCTTGCCCAACAAGCTGGTTCTCCCGCACGTTTCCGTGTTTCTGCGGGCAGGTCCGCTGCCCTCCTACCAGCAGCAGCCGCGCTCAGAGCACCAGGCCCAGGCTGCTCCTGCACCATCCGCACAGCCACAGCTGGCCTGGGGCCGCCCAGGGTGGACGCTCTCCATTCGCCGCCTCATTCTTGGCGCGGACCCGCCCTTTCAGAACCCGCACGTCTTCCTCTCCTCTGGCTTGGTCTCCCACCTACTTCCTTCCAGACCTCTGCCAGGCCAACTATTCTGACTCACAAGTGTGTGTGTGTGGTTATCACACTCGTGGCTCAAAAGCACAAGTCCCACCCGCGCCCAGCCTGGCGTCCTCAGCCGCACCCTCGGTCCCCCCCACGTGCCCTGGAGGAGGTGGGCCTGCCCCGCTCCGAGCACTCTGCCCGCCCTCCTTTACCCCACTGGGCCCTCCCCCCAGCTCTCCCTGCTCTTCTCTCTCCACCCCCGTACAGGGCTCTCCAGAGACACGGAGCCCAAGGCCCGGGCGTGCGGGTGTGTCTCCACACGGTATCTATACAGAGGAGGCAGGGCAGATTAGTTCTAAGGAGTTGGCTCGTGCCGATGGGCGCTGGCGAGTCTGAGATCTGCTGGGCAGGCCAGCACGCTGCAGACCCAGGGACGCGTCGGCTGGCAGTGCTGAGTCCCAAGGCAGGCTGGAAGCAGGACTCCCCCTTCCTGAGGGCATCCAGTCTTTTCTCCTAAGTCCTTCAACTGAATGGATGCGGCCCGCCCACAGGAGGGAGGGTCCTGCGCTTCACTCCAAGGCTCTGACTGAAATGTTAGTCACAGCTAAAAAAATACCTCACCGCAACACTCAGACTGGTGTTTGACCAAAAGCTGGGTAACACAGCTCAGCCTATCTGAAACGCAGAATTAACCCCCACACCCTCCAAGTGGGACCTGCTACATCAAGGCACCGTCCTAAACGCTGGGACACTGAAGTGAAACGCGACAATAACAGGCCTGGTCTCATGAACCTTACACTTCAAGAGCAAAGAAACAGACAACAAATAAAATTAATAAATGAAATTCAATCTCAAAAGTATGTCTAACAAAGAAAAACAAAGCAGGGAGAAGCAGGTGCCATTTTAAAAAACAGGGTGACTAGGGAAGGACTCGCTCAGAAGGGGACGTTAGCGAAATCCTGAGGAAGGTGACAGAGCGAGCCGTGGAGTACGGAGGATGGTACCAGGCGAGGTGGTGACAGTGCTAACGGGTGGGATGTTCCAGGCCCCGCCTGGGGGTATGGGGTGGCAGGGCGGCTCGTGAAGTCAGAGGGGCAGGCTGCGGTAAGGACTCTGGCTTACCAGTGACACAGGAGCCCCGGAAGGGCTTCAGGCCAAGAGGATGATGGCCACCCGGGCCATGACTGACGGGGAGCGGGGAGACCAGATGGCGGTGTGTGAGCAGCGGTCAAATGCTGGATATGTCTCGAAGGCAGAAAATGGAAATCATTGGTGGCCTGGGACCAGTGCACGAGGAAAAGGGCACCCAAGACACCAGCAGGGCTTGTGACCTGAGCACCAGGCAGGGTGCATGGCTGCCTTCTGAGATGGGGACGGCTGCGGGAGGAGGGCAGAGGCCACTGCACATGTGTTGGCTCTCTCCAGGTGGACAGGCGGGTGGGCGGCTGTGTGGATCACTCTGGAGTTCCAGGGGAGCTCTGGGCCTCTGGGAAACGCCCCGGCTCCCCAGGCGACAGCAAACCTCTCCCAGGAGGCAGTCACGCCTTCATCCCTGACAGCCCTGCCCCGGACAGAGGCACAGTGAATACCGACACGATCGACATCCTCCGGGAGTGGGAAAGACACTTTTTATCTGGAAAAGGTTGGAAAAGGGATATTTTTGCCTGTGCTCTCAATTCAGTTTCTTAACAGCACAGTACAAGGGTTGGGTGCCTGGGTTATGGAGCCAGACTACCTAGGTTCAAATCCTGCCGTCTCGACTTCTTAGCTGTGTGACCTGGAAGAAGCTGTCACCTCAGTTTTCTCAGCTATAAAATGAGGATAACTACAGACTCCATGGGTAGGCTGAGGATTAAACATGAAGTTAATATTTCACAGGGCTTAGAAAAGCTCAGGCACATAGAAAGAGCAGTAAATGCTAACTATTATTAGTACCATTACTAGTATTACTTGTTATCCATCATAAAAATTCCTTTTTAACCTGCCTAGAGCCATAATCACACCACACTGCAAAGGGTGCTTATAAGATTTCCAAAATACTGGAAAACTCCCAAAAGATCTCTCTAGATTAAAGAAGTATTTAACAGTCTGATTGTTTGTTCTTTGTATTTCCAAAGTTTGGCAATACATGATATGGTTACATTCCATTAATCAGAGTCTGATTAACCAACTCTCTTATTATTCAACTTTATAGATAAGATTTATTACAACAATTTCTCCGATCTGAGGGATTTGGGAACTATTCCATAAGACTTGAAGGATCCTGAGGAAGTATTTCCGCAGGGTGAAAAACAAAGTAGTGAGTTTCAAAACACACACACACAGTGGAAGCTGATGATCTTGTGCAAAGAATAAATGCTGACAATCAATGAGGTCTGCCCAGGGAACGACAGAAGGCGGCATTGCAGTTGTACAAGCCAAAGAAAGTTGTGGGTGAAGAACAGCTGGCTTTCCGACTGAAAATACGTGGAAACATCCACTGCAGTTTCATAAAGCGAGAGCTGGTCGATACCAACAGGCTGGGCACACCACAGCTCAGGCGCGCTTTCCACCTCCAGCTGGCCGCGGGTCCTGCTGACCCCTGAGGGCTGGCATCCCCTGTCCTTTGAACTGCAGGAGAGGAGAGGGCCAGGGCACCACCCCACTGTGCGGTACAACCAGGACTCTGAAGCCGCGGGCCCTCTCCAGCACTCCCTCCACTGCAGGGCAGGCCAGACCCTGGAACACCCCAAAATGAAGCCCTCTCTACCCCAAACCATGTCTCCTCCACCTCGGTCTGGCAGGTAGCCATCGCGTGTAGATCGTGACCTGATTTTCTAGCTCTTTGGTCCTGGTCTTGCTGAGAGCGATTTTTCTTCTGAAATTTAGCCCAGGTAGGGAGTAAGTCACACAAATGCATATTTAAAAGCTGAACCAAATTCTTATTTGGAGAGCAAGGAATTAACAAGGCTCAAGCCGTTGGCCATTGCTCGCCTGCTGTACTTCAATCTTTTCAGAGAAAGCATCTCAGTAAAATATGCAATGATCATAATGATATGCCCCTGTGGGGGCCCAGGGAAAAAGGGGGAACTCAAATCTATGTCAAAAACTGAATGTGAATAGGAGGAAAGGACACACACACACACACACGCACACACACTCACACTGTTTAAAAGGTAAACATGAAAGACATGTCTGGCTAACTTTACCTCTTTGTCAATGAAAAGGAGCCTGAGCCTTGGCCAGTTCTTGTTAGCCAAGTGTGCTGACAATTGTAAACCTGAAGGAGGAAAGAGCAGGGCTCACTGCAGAGTAGCTCTGACGAGCCACTCCAGCCATGACGGAAACACTCCACCAGTCCCGTGGCCAATAACCGCACAGCATTTGACGTGTGCTCAAATGACACTGAGGAACAGAATTTTACATTTCATTTCATTTGAATTCATTTACACTTAAACATCAATAGCCACATGTAGCTACTGGTTACTGCAGGGGACAGTTCAGCTACAGACACCCAAACCAACAGCTGGCAGTGTCTTTCTTTTCTTACAATAAATTACAATCCTAATCAACCAATAATATCTTAAACTGTGACCCAAATAATTAGTGCCTCTACATTGGCCCCGGCTGCCCCAAACTCAGAAAGCTTAAAAAGAAGAAGATGACAAAGAACGTGACTGCAATATGTCATTTCCTGCAACTCTGTTCTGCCTGGGCACTTTACGTTTCTATTATAAGACGGCTTCATGTATCTGGAAATCCATGCTCAGAGGCAGGTCGGCATTTGTGAAACCAGAATGTCCCAGTCTTTTCCCTTCGTGTTGAGGAAACATGAAAATGTGAGTTTAGGGCAAGTTACTTAACCTCGCTAAGCTTCAGTTTCCTCAGGGCTAAAGTGCAGGCAATAATAGTATTTGCTTCTCATGAGGATTAAGTTCAGAGAATGCCAAGAAGTCCCTAACAGCGCCTGTCAAAGAGTAAGCATTCGGCAAGTGGCAGCTGTAGTTATTGTTTTGTTAATAATAAGTAGTAAAATCTGTAATAAAATAAAAATGATGCTACTAGACTAAAAGCTGACAGCTGGCAAAGTTTTCCTAGGCCCTTGGAACCTGTTTCCCAGGCTATGGTAAAGTGGTTTCTAGTAAAATATGTTTTGGGGCCCTGACATCCTGGCACTTACTGTCAACCTTACACTTACAATCACCCAATGGGTACCATAAGTCACAAGAATCATTCAGCCAGCAATTACTGTGCCCCCCGACTGTTGTAGGCGCAGTACTAGGCTTTCAGACAAGGACAGTCCCCAAACACAGTACAGTGTCTCAAGACTATACCATCTGTCACCTGAGACACTTTGGTGATTTGTACAAACTTCATCCCGGGGTCCCTCACAGACAGGGAGGCTCATTCCTCAGCCACTGGCCCAGAGAGTGGGATTAAGGTATCTGGGGACCTGAGTGGTCCTGCCCACTTTCCAGTCAGGACAATAAGGAGGGTGTTGATGGGCCACGTTTCTCATTGACAGACCACATCACCTGAACAGGAAAGCTGTTCTTGAGCCTTCAAAAAGCCCGTATTGATTTGCCTCACAAAGCAGACACAACCCATTTCAAAAGCCAGATCCCCAGCCAGTGAAATGCAACGGGAGTCTCTACCAAATTCACATCAACCAAACAAAGACACCAGAAATCCCCCAGGACTGTCTAAGCAGAGTTTTAGAGGAATTCTGTAGGGTTTGGGGGTTACTTTTCTCTAAATAGAAAGCATTAGATCAATCTTTCACATCCAAGGTTACATTCCACTGTGGGATTCCCTTCTCTGAAGATCTCTAAAAATGAAATATTCATCTGATTGTCTGCAGTAATTTAAGTGTAAACCCACTGACTGGCAGAGTCAGCGATTTCCAGATCCCCCACCTAGGAGCAAAGTATGTTCCAGACTGTCTCGGGTGCTCCCAATTTCTGGGCCTTCGGGCCCCAGAAGAACACTGGTCAAACCATGATCTTGACTTTGGAATAGGAATATAGGGTTGTAATATCTGGAACCTCATACTTGTATTCTTTGCTGGTTGGAATGTAAAATGGTCTAATCATGTTGGAAAAAGCCCTGGCAGTTTCTTGTAAGGTCCATGTACACCTCCTCCATGACCCAGCAATTCCACTCCTGGACATTTACCCATAAGAAATGAGAACATCTGTCCCTAGGATGATTTGTGCATAAATGTTCATAGCAGCTTCATTCACAATACCTCAAAACGCTGGGAATAACTCACATGTCCATCAACAGGGGAATACAATTAACAAACTATGGTATGGACATACCCTGAAATGTAGCTCAGCAATAAAAAAAAGACCAATTACTGATACATGCAACATGGATGAATCTCAAAAACATGCTGAGTGGAAGAAGCTTTACACAGTACTGTAGATTTCACTTATGTGAAGCTCAGGAACTAACTCAAGAGTGAGAAATGATCAAAGCAGTGGTTTCCACTGAAAGGGTGGAGGCAGAGCCTGACTGGGCAAGGGAAGAAGGAACTTTCTGGGGAGATCTTGATAAAGACCGGGGTTACACAGGTGTACCCATCTGTCAAAACATTATGCAAACACTACTCTCAAGATTTGCACATTTCATTATATGTATATAAAATTTACCTTAAGAAAACTATGAACATATATTGAACTCTAAATAATATAATGTGCACTGGGATGTTTAGGAGCGACTGCATCAACGTCTGTGATTAATTTTAAAATGCATAAACCAGTAAATTGGACTGATGGATGGATAGAGGGATAAACAGATGGACAGATGTGTAATGAAGTCAGTGTTACAAAATTAAAGACTAGAGATTTAGGCGGTCACTTGCAACTTTTCTCTATTTTTAAGAATGGAACGAGCAGCAGAAAGAATCACATGTCCTCTCCTTAGCCCACCAAATTAGAAATTTAGCAAGACAGCCATGCCCACCAAGCTATGGGCCCACAGAGTTTCAATTCTGCTGAAAAGTGAAGATTGGAAGAACACAAGTAGCTTTACAGGAACTCACATCACTCATGCCAAAGATTTTCTGCCTGTTTCCCTACAGACAAAGCAATTATTTGAATGGAAGCCAAGAATTCCTGCTCAAGAGGGAGAAAAGAACTCACTGACTTATATTCCCAATTTGCTCTCTTTCAATCCCTACACCAACTCTATTAGCTAACAGCCAGCACTTCACTTCCACTGGCCCTATGTCCATGCAGCCAAAAGACTAACAAAGAAAAACCCACACAGAGACTTGGTGTGCAAATGCAGCCAGAGGAGGACATCCCAGCTCTCCCCACTAGAAACCCCTCTGAAGGCCAAAGAGGATGCGAGTTCGGTCTGAGGTTAAAGTGATTTCACTGAGGTTAGCACACATGCACCAAAGGGCCCCAAGCAGCTTGTTGCTTAACCCCTCTGTGGGGTTTGGTGACATCTGGGGTCATTTGAACTTCACAGGGAATTCAGCTGCTCAGAGGTACAAATTAGGAGTCCCGGGCGAGGAACACGTGGGGTGCCCAGGGCGCCCTCCCACAGGCCGCCCGCCTGCCTTCCCGGCAGGGCTTTGCTTATCCTGAGATGACACACGATGGCAGGGGCTGGACGACGCGAGCCTGACTGCTCCCCGGCTTCTGAAAACAGCTGTGCCGATTACAAGAAGGGACTGCTGCTGGAAACCAGGGCAGCCACTCCAGTATGGGGATTGGTGTCAGCCTTTTCTAGAAAAATATTTTTTGTTCGTTTTTAAGCTCCCTAGCGAACTCACTGACACCACCCAGCGTCCCTGAGGACCACCCAGAACCTCACAGGGCGGCCGATCTCCAGCCACAGGGAGGCGGCTGGGAACACGCCTGGTTCTAGCGTTTTGGCCTCCACGTGGTTCTCACGCCAAAGACGGCGACACCCTAGGTGAAGGGCACTAGCCCCGGCTCGGGGCGGGGGTGCGCGCCTGACACCGGGCTTCCTGAAATACACGCCAGCACCACCCGGTCCTGGCGCGGACCCACCCGGCGCTCCCGGAGCCCAGGGAAGTGGGTGCGGACGAGGGAAAGACAGCCCCTCACAGAAGGGGAGACGCCGTTTCAGGGCCGGGGCCTCCCCGCGTCCCGTCTGTGAGCCTCGGGTGGCGGCAGCGCTTCCCTGAACGCGCTGCACGTCTGCTCCCACCTACCCCGCACCCCTGCCCCGGAACAAACCCACCGCCCGGGCGCACGCAGGGGGCTGCCGGGGCCGCCTCCGCCCACCCCGCCCCGCCCCGCCCGGCCTCGCGCCCCCCCGGACCCGGACCCCGAGGCCAGCTCCCGCCTCCCCTCTGCCCAGGCGCCCCTGCGGCCCTGTCCTGGACCCACCTGTAGCCTCGAAGCGTCCCTTTCGCTTCCTTCCTAGGCGCCCCGACACCCAGCAGGCTACTCTGGGCTGCCTCTTCCCACAGCGCGCCAGGGATTTTTTTTTTTTTTTATCAAAAAGTTGCCAAGACCTCTTCATCCTTTGGATCAGGCCCGGCCCCATCCACCCCGGGCCGGAGCGCTGGAGGGGCGGTGGTCCTCCGGCAGCCCCGGCGCCTGGAAAGCACGCCCCGAGCGCGGCGACCTGCCGGAAGGCACCACGCGGGGCTCCCCGGCCGCCCGGTGCCGGCCGCCGGCCAAATGGAGGGCTGCGCCCGCCCACCCGCAGTCCTGCCGCTCGCCCACCTACCGTTCGGGACTCGCCCGGGAGAAGGCGCGGGCTCCCTGCGACAGCGCGCTGCGTCCCGGGAGGAAAGTTTGTGCCATCCAGGGCCGGCGGCGCGGGGACGGCGGGGGGGCCGGGGGGGGCGGGGGCGGCGCGGCGCGCTCCGAGTGCGTCCCTCCCGCGAGGCCGGCGGCCGTCCCTCTGCGGAGCCCGCGGCCGCCGCGCTCCCGCTCCTTGCGCCCTGCGCCCGGCGCGCTCCGGCGGCAGCCCCGACGCGCCCCCGCCGCCGCCGCGCGTCCGCCGGCTACACTTCCTCTTCCTCTGAACTCATGTGCAAAATATGCTGCGCTGCATCTTCGGGGGAGCCGCGCGAGCAGCGGTCCGCCCCGCGCCCCCTCCGCGCCCCGCAACGCCGCCTCCCGCGGCGGGCCACCTGCGCCGTGCGCACTCCGCCACCCCTCCAGCGACCCGTGCCGCCCTGCGCGCAGAGGCCCGGGGCTCACCGACCCACCCTCTCGACCCCTCATAACCAAGGTTGTGAGCGTCAGGAGCGCGCGCAGGGGACCGGGATCCCTCGGAATTTGGGCTGGGGTGCTAGAGGGCGACTGCCACCAAGGTGCTGATGGTTGGAAGTTGGCGTGGGAGACCCATTAAGGGACCAGCATTCCTCCTCCTGGTTCCACAGGTGGGCCCATCCCAGGCCTCTAAGTAATTTCTTGGGAGTTAGTGCTTAGGGAGAGGGATAAAGCCACTGTCCTCTCGCCACACCCCATCCCACCTCCTTCAGGTGTCCAGGAGGTTGAGAGTATCTGGAAACGTCTTGGCCCACATTGTTAGGCGGCGGTAGGAGGCAATTCTATAAATAAAGCACCAGGCCACGGCTGCATTAGTAAAGTGAAGATGTGATGGCAGTGAGCCCATTATAAAACATTTTCTTCTTGGAACTTTTTAAACAAAGCAAAATCACAACGTAGGCATTAAGAGCCTGAACCCTGGAGCCAAACAGTCAGGGCTGGCCTCCTGGCCTTCATACTTATTCCCTGAGTGACTTGAGTAATTGACTTAACTGCTCTGGGCCTGTTTCCTCATTTGTTAAATAGCACTTTTCCCTGGGTTTTATATGTATAGTGTCCACAAAGCACTCTATAACTTAGCTGTTACCGTCGTTGTTGTTATTTTTAATATTAGAAGGGGACTAGAACAAGACAGCTGACATAACCTAATTAATTACCTGCATTTTCTGGTTGGGTGAGGAGGGAGCCTTAGGCATCTGAGCCCACAGGGTAGAGGCTGCTTTCGGTCCCAACAGTGTTAAATTAGGTCCTTCTGGTACTAATAACACCCCTCACAGCGTAAGGAAGCCCACTTTTGTTTCCAAGAATTCCTGTTGCCACAGCTCCTGGAGATTTTCTTCCTTGGGCTCTGTTCGGGTGGCCATCCCAGCTGTGTTCCTTCCCGTCCACCTCCTGCTTTTGCAGCTCTCTATTTGGTTTTGCCCCTTCCCTTTCCACCCCTCTGCTTGCTGGTCACTCATAACCTGCAAGGCCTATGTCCCCCCTCTTTCTCGGGCTCAGCTTGCCACTTGGTATAAAATAACAAGACCAGGTGGTGGTCCGGACCCAGGTTCAAACAGTAGCGTGTGGGGACAGATGCCCACTGGCACCACTCATGGTTTTGCACATCCACCTGAGAGGCCAAAAGGAGGGATCTTTATGGTACTTCTCTGCCTGAGGCCTTAAGCTATTGCAAGGCACCTGACATCTTTCTGATCCTTACAACGGAGAAAAAAAAAAACATTGATAGGTGTTAACCAGTAATTCAAAAATAAATATGGGCTTTAAAAGAAGATAATGAGAAAACAGGAAAATGCAGCACACCTCTTGGTTGGGGTTGAGGGAGGAGATTGATTTCTTTTAAGTAAATCATTTATGCTTTATAAAATTTTTGCACATACTTTTTTTTTAACATCAGGTTATTAGGGTTAAAAGTTATTCTGCTTTTTCCATTTTCTTTCACTCAATATTTTCTTGAATACTAATCCTGTATAAACGTCTTAAATGTCATTTTTTTTTCTTGGATCTACATTTTTTAGGGTTTTCTGCAACTTCTGACCTTTCCTCCTAGATAGTCTGATGCTTCCTACCTGATGCATAAGTAGGTGTTCAATAAACATTTATAGAATGACTGGGTGAGTGATTAGCATCCAGATTTTTTAAGGTTCAATCTGTAACTTACACTGGACAATTTTTTGGAGCGTTCTACTTCTCTTTCACTTGGAATATACAATGAGGAGCCGACACTGGGTTCATTTGTGTAAAGGTGAGCTTAGATTTTCCAATGGGCTGCCGTGGACGAGGGATGTGGGCCTCACCTCTCACTGACCTCGCCTACCCAGCATCAACCCCAAAGATGCTGGAACTGCATCCTGGTGGGTTACCTTGGCAACCTCACAATGTCATCTGTTAGAATGTCCTAGGGCGGCAGCTTTTAATTCTATCACAGCGGTCTCATCGGGGGTCATGTAATAGCACTGTTTTTCCTCTGCTCACACTTCCTCCCCTATGATTTAACACTAAGTACTCATGGAGGGAGCCGAACACGGGGAAAACCAAGTTATTACAGCTCGACAGGTCACAGATGGCCCCAGAACTGGGATTCCCCAGTGTTCACAGTCGACAAAACACAGGCCCCAAGTTAATGGGGAAGCTGGTTCTCCTCACACCCGCCATGGAAAGCAGGAGGTAAGCCAGCCTAGGCAAGCATAACAAGCAGCCGTGGCCAGATTGTGCAATTCTGGAAAAGTCGGTTGAAGAAGCCCCCCACTGGAACAATTCTTGCTCTGGACCCCAGCAGCATCGCCAGACTCTGGAGATGATCAAGACCATGGCTACCAGCAGCTGGAGCAGTTTTGCTGCATCCAAGCTATGCTGAGGCTTGGCAGGAAGGAGAATCCCAGCTAACCCTCTAACCTGCCCACCAGCTTCCCATCCCCAGCCCTCACCCCACGATTTCATCACTCAGCACCCCATACCAAATCAGCTCAAAATAATTCAGCCCCTGGTTATTCTGCAGAGAGCAATAACAATTTGTGCAGAAAACAGACCCATCAAAAGCTTCAGAACCTGAAGAGCTATTGTCCTAATTGTTTATTTAGGGGCCATGAATCCCTGATCTTATAGAAAGCAGCTGAACAGAAACATTTCAGGGCTGATGGGAGAGATAAGTAAACATATATGCCCTGGGACTACAAGAATTATTCATCCTTATCGTCACAGTTAATATTTTAAGTGGCTTTGCAGCCACAGTGAGATCACAGTTTGGCTAGCTGTGCCATACTAAACGGCTGCAGGAAGCTGGCCCCATGTAGGGTGACACTCGGTCCTAAAGGAGTGGACAGAGGCCAGAGTTCTGTGCCCCCGAGCTAGTGGTTTCGCAAGCGCCCCCTGCCCTTTGTTCATCATGATAGGCACAGCCCTCAGACACGCACCTCTGGCAAGTCTGTGGTGCCCCTGGTCACAATGGAAAAGGGCATGATCGTGCCAGTGTCCAAACATCCCCTGTAACTTCCTCAGCAGTGTGGGGGGGTGTGCTCTGGCATGGGGGGGGCAGGGAGCTGAGGGTATTTTCAATGTATGCAGTGATCCGGCCAGGCCAGGGACTTTTGTCCACAGCGTAGTCAAACTAAAATACTTTGAAATGCCATTCACAGGCATCATCAATTTGAGGAAATGGATGATTGTCAAGTGTTACGATTCACCCCATTACCAAACAAAAAAAAAACAGAAAAAACTCATAATTGTTATTCTGCCCCTAAATCCACCCCTCCTTCTTCCTCTGAATTCACAGTCTGTCAGGCAGTTCAGGGAAGCAGGGGCCCTCCTGTGGCTGAGAAAGAATTTGCTCTCTGGAGCAAAGAGCCAGGAGATGGGGTTCAGGAATACAGTGTGATGCATGCTGCTTCTGGTGCCGTCTCTGTCCCGTGGCGTCAGGGAGCCTCCGGCTTTACCAGAAGCCATCCACACCCCCACTTGTCACCGGTTACTCCGTCCATGGGACATACCTGCTGACTTGAATTTGTGAACAAAGTTTATTACCAAAGGTGGAAAAGTAAATAAATATGACATACATATACACATTCATAAATATATATATATGACTATGCAGGAAGCCTATATATGCCACAGATTTTTTTCAAAAAAGGAAATTGTGGAAATAAATCATTAAATAAATGGTGGTAAAGATTTTGATACCTTAACTGATTCCCTTCCACTACACTCCTTCCCCTCCCCCTACTGTATTTCTTGTTCCACTGTCCCATCAGTTTAGACAGCTAGAGAAGACATAGCTTGCCACAAAGGAGAGTTATCACAACAATACCAGAAAAAAAAGTTAAATTCTTAGCTTTCAGGTTTCAAAAGTCAGGGTCCAAATATAAAATGAAAAAGATATGGAAGAATACGAAATCAAGTAGAACCATTGTCCCCTATCGTATCTCCTTTCCTTCCTCTACCCACCCACTATCTCCTATACACGCGCACACACACACACACACACACACACACACACACACACACACATACCTTCTAAGAATAGACTGAAGTTGCTAGACTGGAGCAAGGGGAGCAGGAAGAGATGGGATATGTCAACAGGGAGCCATTGGTACAACTCAGGGACTGACCCAAGTCAGAATCCAGACACCCATCTCCTTCCACTCACATGAGAACCACCTGTCCATAACACTTGGGAACCCTGTAGACAACTGGAAAACAGCTTTTGGAATTTGTCCAGGAGCACTGGGGATCTTTAGTAGAGGAAGGAAAAATACTGTCTTCCTTCTTACTAACATTTGGAAACAAACTCCTAACTTATATAGCAGCTAGGGCACAACCCGTGGGTCATCTAGAAAGACTGACTCCTGTTCCATGAGCTCAACCCTCGTTTAATAGGCTAGGATGCCAGTTGGAGCATGAGATGGACAGCAGAGCCCTGCAAAACCACGGAGCAGTGAGAAGATCTGAGAGCATGGGAGATGCTCCCCCCTGTTTTCCATCAGGCCTGAGTTTCCATGGGCCTGAATGGACCAGCTCAGGATTTTCCTTACAAGGCAGGACTGTGGTGACCATGTGTGTGGTTTCCCAAATATTTCTGGTCCTCTCCTGTTCCCATGGTACAGTTGCTCTTGCAGCTCCTGTGGTTGGGAGAGGCTGTGTGGCCAGTTCTGGCTGATGAACTGTGAGGAAAAGTGATGTGTATCACTTCCACCACGATTACTTAATGGTTAGGACGAGACACTCCGGAGGTCCCTCTCCCTCTAGCAAGGTCACTGCAACATCCCACGTCATGGCTGCTCATCAGTCTAGGTCCAGGAATGACTGTGGGGAGCTGAGCCCTCCATCTAACCTGTAGTGATTATGAAACATGAATAGGATATGATTTGTTTTAAGCCACTGAAACTGCAAGTTTGTTTCTGTAGCAAACCTAGCCTATCCTGACTGATATTACCTCCTAGAATCTGTCAGATGTTCTGGAAGGCATCGTGAGCATATCTGGGAGCTGGAAGAAAAAACGAGGGAGCGAATTAGAGGAGCATTTCCCAGTTTAATCTGGAATCCTAGTAATTCTCAAAATGTTCAGTTGGAGAAGTCCATGATCAGAAAAGCAATAAACACTATTATTTACTCACTCATTTAATGTTAAAGTATTTATCAAGAGCCTGCTATGTGCCAACACTATGCTAGAAATAGAGATACAGAGGGGAACACACAGGCCCTGTTCCTGTTCTCAGTAAGCTTTCAGTCTAACAACATTCATCAGTTATTAATGATTGAAAATGAAGCTAGGACCTAGAGGAAACTGAGAGATTTGTGCCCAAGGTGACGCAGTTAATAAATGGTGAACTGGGACTTAAATTTAACTTTTTTGACTTGAAATATTAAGCTTTCTTCACTCTCCCAAGCCACTTAAAAATAATAGAGTCAGTATCACTTTAAATCTGCTTGAAAGGTAGGTGGAATTTAACTCTAGGCTGCCTTATGCCTCCCTCCTTAATGTTTGCTGATACCTGAAATTTCTTTAATAAACACAACTTTTCATTCTATAATTGGTACCTAGCATGGGGCCCAACAAATAATAGACACTCTCTAAGTGTTTTTTAAAGACTAAAACATGTTTGGATGAATAAATGAATGAAATAAGAAGGCTTAAATACTTACAACTATTGAATTAAATATCAGACACACTCAATCTCATTCATACTAAACCACAACTAAATAATCACTTAACATAGGTGTCATGCCTGATATGGAGGAAAAATTTTTTTTGAAATACCAATCCAATCCCAATATTTCCTGTTATTTGTTCTTGAGAACTGGTCAACCTGTGTGGAATCTATAGCTCAGGAAATGGTTGTTTCAGCAGAAAGGCAAAGAGAAAACTTGGAGGTCTCAAAAGTTTGAACTTTTGAGTTTCAAAAATTCAGGGGAAAAAAAAGTGGAAGAGGCTGAGAAAAGTCTCTCCAACCTCTCAGAGTGCATAACATAACCTGAGGCTGCGGGAGGGAGGAAAATAGGAGGAGAAGCAGGAGTGAGTGTGCACTGAAGTCCCTGAGAAAGAGACACCCAATATCTTGTCCCTCCAGGAAAGACAGCAAATCCCACTTTGGCACAGTAAAGTAGCTTGTATTGAACCAAGTCTTCTACAGATAAACTCCAGGCAAAAATCTAAAAAACAGCTCTCTGAAGGCAGTGAAAAGCAACCAAAAATAGGCATACACTGGAATAGAATCAACACTTGAAAAATGGAAACATCTGTAGGTGGGGTTCCCTTTTTTAAAATGGGTTTTCACCTGGGGACAGGTTCTAGTTAGTGTCCCACAGCGCAGCCAGAACTCAGACAAGAACCCACAGTCATGTCAGCTAAAGAACAGAGTTCCTTAGGAACAGAGTTCGAGTGGCTAGAGCAGCTGGAAAGCAAGGGGCAGAATCCAGAAGTGAGAGAGCCACAGATGGGGACCACCAAACTCTGTATGAACTCTACTGTAACCTCCGGCTGCTTCCAAGGAGGGCCTACTGCAGAAGAGACCAGGTCTGGAATTTTAATCCAGCAAGCTAACTGCCTGCTAACATTAAAAAAAAAAAAAAAAAAGCTCAATATTCTTGAGATTAACATAGCAGACTACAGATGAGTCATTCACAAAGGTCCACAATACAATCCTAAATTACTACACATTTTTTTAAAAGGAAAATGTAGCCCATATCCAAGAGAAAAATTAATCAGTAGAGACTAACCTCAAGATGAGCCGGGTGTTGAAATAAAATTAGGATGTTAAAGCAGCTATTATAAGTATACTGAAGAAGATAAAGGAAAATATGTTTGTGATAAAACAGATAGGATACCTCAGCAGATAAACAGAAACTATTATAAAAAGAACCGAATGGAAATTCTAAAACTGAATATCTGAAATAAAAGTGAATAATAGAAACCTGAGATGTGTTTGGGAGAACCCATATACAGGAAACTCGTGGCTCCTTCCCCAAGCAGAGTGTCCGGTGGTACCCAAACCGTGTCTGGAGGAAGTCTCAGGATCCCTGGACCATACTAGGCTGTGGAAGAAGGAGAATGACTCCTAAGCCCCAAGGGAAGCACAGAAGTGGTGAAGGGCTGTAAACAGTCCCACAAGGATTCCTGTAGTCAGGGAAGACACAGAAGCTGCCAAAAATGCTTTCATGTGCTGAAAGAAGCAGGAGAGTCAGCTGAGAAACCGGGGCCAGCAGGGACTTGTGGCAGCCGAGGGGCAGCCTGGCGGAGAGCAGAGCCCACAGCTGTATGAAACAACAGGCAGCCAGGCAGGCGAGGTGAACCTGTCCCCACGGACGCCATCATGGGTGTCGATAACGCAGATCAGGTACAATAAAGCCTGCTTGTGCTTTGGCACAATATGAGCCCCCAGAACTTACATATACGACCGTAGGGAAGCTGGGACCAATCCTGAAATTGTAAGTTTCTGCCCCCTCTGAAGTGTTGTTATAGAAACATAAGTAAATTTTATTCTTAGCACATTTGAGCACCTACCATGCTATTATGAGATAATGTGTGTGATGTGAGCGGGGAGGTGAAAATGAAAGGCTGACTGATGATTGACAAACAAACATCAGGGCCTCCTCCTGCCCCTCCTGGTGCTGAAGAGAAGGAAACTTTTTCACCATCAAGAGTTATTAGCGCATGGTTCAGGCTGTATGGTGTGAGTACAGCTTCTCAAGATACCTGCTTTTTTAAAGAAAAAATATTTTTGAATATGGTTTTATATAAAGGGGCTTCTTGTACCTGATATATGACTGCATTACCTGATATGTAGCTATTTATTCATGTCCTATTTCCCCAACTACATGAGGGTTCTGATCTAGTCATTTCTCCATTTCCTGGACTGCCCTGCATCATAAGATGATATGATGAGTGACTGAACAAACAAAGGAATGTCAAGAGGTGAATGCTATTTGTCTTAGTCTGTTTGGGCTGCTACAATTAAGTACCATAGACTGGGTGGCTTTTAAACTCCAAATATTTATTTATTATAGTTCTGGAGGCTGAAACGTCCAAGATCATAGCCTCCTTCACACTCTAGATTTAGTGTCTGATGAGGACCCATTTCCTAGATAACCAGCTTTTCAGTATTACCTCACATGGTGGAAAGGACAAGGGAGCTCTCTGGGGGCCTCTTTCATAGGGGCACTAACCCCACATGAGGGCTCTACCTTCAGGATCTCATCACCCCACAAAGGCCAATTTCAACATATGAATTTTGAGGGGACACAGGCCTTCAGACCACACCACCATTCATACCAGGAGCTAGTACTTCCACGTTGGAGAGCCCGCTCTTCCCTCCTCCTAACTCAGGCTGCTCTCCCCATTCCTGTTCTGAAATGCCTTTAGAGGGCTTAACTGTCAGTGCCTGCGGCCCACTTTCCTCCCTCCCATTGTCTGTCATCTCTTCACTCCCTGAAATGGGAGTTTCGGAGCAGAGCTCTCTCTGTCAATCACCACCGAGGCTTTTTCCCTCAGCCCCAGTGTTTCCAGGTCCAACTACCAAGAGTCAGACTGACAGCCCTGGCAGTCTGGGCAAAAAGCATGAGGAGCTTTTTAAGAGGTCTAAACCCTGGCTTTGGCACATGGCCTCATAGGCAATAGGCCAGACTCAAACATCTGCCTTTTCTCCAGGCATTAGTGTAAAGCATCTTTGCTAAACTGTTATTAAGGAATTATCAATATTTTGCAAGTTTTATCACTCCTTGAAAAGACAGCTAGTTAAATCATGCAAGACACGCCCTCGGTGGTCAAGATATGACAAGGCAAGTTCTTATTCTCATCTCTCCTTTCCTCTCAAGGTCATTATGCTGATCTCATTATCTTAAGGAGGGAAACTCTGATTCCAAAACCCCCCTCCACTCTTGTCTTTTCTCTAACCCCTGTTAAGTTCATTTAAAAAACTGAAAGTGTGCTAGCCAGGGTTCTTGTTACACGTCAGAGAGAAGTGCTCTGATTACGTTAAGGTGTAAGAATATTTGAAAAAGGCTTTTGGGCAGTTCACAGAATCAATGGGACCTCTGAGGAACCAGGCATGGGAGGTGTGGCTAAGTGTATTTTCTGAAGATGGCCTGCAACAGTATCAACATGCTCTTCCAGAACCTTGCCATTCCCCCATCAAAAGGTGGAGTCTGATTTCCCCCTCCTCAATCTGAGCAGTTTGTGACACATGTGTAACCACTAGGATGTGGCACCAGCAAAGCTGTGTGGCTTCTGTGGCTGGAAGGTAGCTCAGCCTCCACTGAGGTAGCTGGAGCTCATTCATGAACCATCGAGCTGCCATGCAAGCGGCCCCACTGCTCACAGGCTGCCATGTTCTGAGGAAGCCCAGACTACATGAAGGGCCTGCGGCTACATGAGAGAGGAAAAGGTGCCCAGCCAGCCCAGGCCACTCCAGCTCCTCACTACGTAAACTGTATGACAGACCCAACCCAACCTCCCCAAAATCCCACAACGACCATAAAAAATAACAAAACTCTTGTTGTTTTAAGCCACTAGGTTTTGGGCTTGCTTTTTATGCAGCATTCACTAACCAGAACAGTCAGGAACAAAGGATGTAAAGAAAGGATCAGAAACAGTTTGTTCAAGCAAGACCCTCTCACCAGTGTGATTTCCTCCAGTCCCACTAGACCTCACACCGCTGAGCTCCCGGCTCTACGGAGATGTGTAAGGGAATAAGCGATGAATGTAAACCTTGACACTTCAGTGGTATACAGTATAGATTGTTTTTTAAGTGTAAAGTTAATAACCTGAAGAAAATCCCCAAAACAGTCTCACTTGCCTCCTGCCTTTCCTATGTGTCCCCACTACAAAATAGAAATAAGCTGAAGATATCAGATGGAGCTTTGTCTGTGCTGACACCCATTTTGTGACTCTGTCTTATATTTCTAAATGGGGCTATATTTTTTAGATGCTTATTTTCATGTTTTAAAAATATTGGTTGAAATGAGCAAAAAAAAAAAAAAATACCTGTAAGCTCCTTAAAACACACACACACATGCACACTTTGTGGAACTGGCCTACTCAGACCTACCAGTCATTGGATCGTTTGGAGAAGGAGTGTCCCCACAGGAGACAACGACAAAAGGTATTTTGCTACTTTTGGAGAACTACTGGCTTACCTCCCCTTCCAGTTCCTATTTCTGGCTTTTGTTGTGACAACCAGAAGAAAGGTCATTAGCATTTTTACTTAAACAAAAGGCAAGATAGAATTAGCAGCTGTTTCAGAATTTTCAAACTCTGATATCAGGAATTCCCCAGAAAACATTATTTAATAGTAAAAACATTAATATTACAAGTGAACTGCGTTTAGGAGGGAAAATTCAGCCCGGACTCATGAGTGGGGCATGGTCCGTTCCCGATACATAAGCCCTCTAGAGGGACGTGGGGTGACGACGAGACCCACGTGCCAGTGCTGTCCCTTTCCCAGGTGGTGGGAACCCGGAAAGCCACCGCTTCTCGGAGCGCGCTTGCCGCAGGACTATCAACAGACGCTCCCAGAACTCGGCTCGGGCCGCCACCCAGGACCAGGGAGGACCAGGCTGTCGTGCACGCCGGGATAAAGGTGCGGGACTGGCAGCTTGGTTATGTTCCTGCTTCTCTCTCTAAACAAGGAATCACTTCAACATGCAGAAGCCCCTCTGTCTTTTACAATCTACGCTTGGACTCACATAGTGACCCTTTCACCACCCCGCACTGGTCAAAACAGCCACGCCTCCACCCGGAGCCAAGGGGAGGGCTGTGCCGCCCTCGGGGAGAGAAGTCGCTGGAAGACCCACCTGGGGGAGGAGAGGCACTGCGGTCGCCATCTTTGGAAATTCCAATGGGCCACAGGTCGGGTTCTCTAGAAGCAGAGCCTGAGAGAGGGATTCTTGTGCAAGTCATTCATTAAGGAATAAGAGGAAAAGCTGAGCAAGGGTGTGGTTTCAAGTGAAGACTGGCGTGCGTCTGATCCTGTGGGGAGCTCAGGGCACACACTGTTCTGCAGCATCCGTCCCTCCTCGAGCCAAGAAGTCGGGCTCCCTGTACCTGGCTCAGCGGCCGCTAGCGCAGAGAAGCCCCAGGCGCAGAGGTGTGGGTCCCAGGCACCTGGCAGAGAGTCACCGCCAGTTTCCCAGGAGCCCTTGTCAGACCCGCACTGCCCCGGGAGCCGTTAGGAGCAGCCAGGAGGGCGGCGCGGGGCCCTGCCGCAGTGCGGAGGGAGGGCACAGCCAGGTGCTGGTTTCCACACGGACTCGCAATAAGGCCCCAGCGTCCAGCTGGCCCTGGAGGTCAGGGTGGGAGATGCAGAGAGGAGGTGTGCTCGTCCACGGAGTCTGCTGCAAACAGGCTTTGGGGACCCAGTCAGAAGACATGTAGTGTTCAGGGCAGGAAATCTACTTAAACTGGCTTAAACTGTGTATTGGGTCATGAAATGAGAAAGCAGAGAATGGGGATCCAGGCTGGATGCGGGGCTTCGTCCGTATCCTCAGGATCTGGCTCTCTCTTCTCTGCGGGCGTGTCTCCCTCTCAGCTCTTCCTGCCCTTGGGTGTGCTCGGTTCTTAGGAGCCTTGGGCCTTTGGTTGGCATGATGGCTGCCAGTAATGCTAGGCTCGTCTCCTCCCTTCACGGCAACCACTGTGCGGAGAGGGCTTTCCTCTCCAGTCATTCTTACCGAAGTTTCACCATTAAATGTCATTGGCTTTGAGGAGCCTGACTCAGTCACGTGGCCATCTCGAAGTCAGTCACCGTGGCTGGGTGCATGATGCTCTGATTGGCCCGGCCCGAGTCACATGCTCATTCCTGGGGCTGAAGGCTGAGCCCGTTTCACTAGCGCCACAGGGTTGGGAGTAAATAAAAACAGTGAATATCACAGAACAGTTATGAGAGAAAGAGGAATAAGACCAGGCAGGGAAAGTACCCCTAGCAAAGGAAATTAAAGACCACATGGGGAATCCAGTCACTGGTGAACTAGGACAGCGAGGCTGACCCGATCACGCCCAGAGATCCCACCCGGAGTCAGTTGTCCCTGATCCTAGGTTGCATCCGATTTTCCCAGGAATCTTGGTTCCAGAACTTGGAGCCAGAGTCACATAAATGAAGTTTTAATCACCTAGGAGTGTTAGTGTGTTGCCGGGCGGGAGGGATCTGAAATGTCGTTACGATTTTATTCTCCAGCTAGACCAGACGTCTTTAGTGACCACACAAATATTTGAAACCTCTCGCTATAGATTTTGTTTGAATAAATCTCCCATAAAGATTAGAGGTTTGAAAAAAAAGATCTATGAAGAAAGTCAAAGAAAGTGGTGTTAACTAACCTGGGAAAACAAACGGACACACACACACACCTACTCCACGCAGACATGGAAGAGAATTCTTAATCAAGGTACCTTCTTTATTCAAAAAGATAGTTACTAGCCATTCTTGATTTCTGCTAAGGATGAAATAAAAAGCAAATGGGCCTAATTGCAACACTGGGGAATTAAACATGAGAAGGAATTCTTTGTTCAACATTGGCCTAAATTTTAAATTCTATTTAACTGTAAGCTTCCTCTGGGTAAAAGAACTGTGTCTTCTTTGTTTTCCCCAAAGTTTCAAAAGATGAATGACTGAAAACTCTGTAAGAGTAAACAGAGATGTAGACCGGAATTAGATTCTATAACTTTTAAGATTTTATTTATGGTTACATGTGAATCTGAGTTATCCATTGTATCAGTTAAAAATATTTTGCTGCAAATATCAGATAACCTGACTTTAGTGATTTAAGCAAATAGCGAATTGTTTTTCTTACAAAATAAAAAGTCTCAAGGCAGCAGTTTGCTGGCCCTGGTTTGTAGCTCATGATTCTTTTGGTCTTTCCCTCATGGTTGCAAGATTGCTGCTACAACTCCAGCTGTCACATCCGTCTTCTATCAGAAAGAAGAAAGAAGAGGGAAAGCAGAACCTCTCTATCTGGAAAGTATATGGTTTACCAAAAAATGCAGAGTAAACATAAACTTATGTCTTATTGGTCAAAATTATGTAACTGGGCCACTTCCAGCTAACAGACAGTTATAGGTAAGGGGTTGAAAATGGAAATTAGATTAGTCAGATCCATGGTGTTGCCTTATTTTTGCAAATACATTCCTGTGAACGTGGTGTGGACAAGTAAATATTTGTACCAGGCAATGACTTCATTCCTGGAATTTAGACAGACCATTTGTCTCTTGTAGGCAGTCTCAGCCTCTCAAGCCAACCCATCATTCACATTTAGCTCTGTATCTTGGTATGGACAGTATGTCTCCCTAGACTTATTCATCAGACGGTGGAAGGACTGATGATCCCAGAAGGATGTCCTGGCCATAGGTGTGTAGGTGCATGACTTGACTTAGGCCCAACCATTTGTATAACACAATCACCTATTCCCAGTGATTAGTCTACAGGTGGTTGGTTGGGTGACCCTCACAGGGCCAGAGTTATTCCCTTGGATTTTTTAAATTTAGAGTTATAGAAAAAGGAGTCATAATTTTTGGTGTTAGAGGTGGAAATGGGCTTCTGGCAAACATCTTCCCCTTATGGGGAAAGTATATCCCCATTTCTCCAAAGGAAGGAGAAAATGAGGCCACAGCCATGCAGAGATGTGCAGTTTAGAGAGCCTGTGAGAGCAGGTGAGAAAGAACTAACTACAATCTCATTTAAGTCTCAGAATCTAATTGTGAGTGGACTTCAATATATGTGACCCCGGATTCCTCTGTGTTCAGTCTGGTGGAGCTGGGTCTCTAACCACAGCGCCTGAGAGTCCTGATGAATGGAGAGGTTGGACAAACACCCAAGAATGCAAATGTCATTTTTGGGGAGTTAAGGAAACAGTTTGCCAAGGGGAAATGGGAGAAATGCTTCCTGTGCTTACACTGAGCTAGCATGATCTTGTAAAGCACTTAGAAATATCATAGACTGCAATGTTGCTGATAAACCATGGCACCATCTGTAATTGTTTCCCTTCCTTTTTTAGAGACCATTTACAGACCTCTAAGCTGAGCTGTACATGCCATCTGCCCCTCGACTATGATTACTTTATATCTGGGAATTACTGCTATCGAAAAGACCTCGGGATGGCAGCCTGGCCAGATGGGAATGGGCTGAAACAGGAGCCAGACAGCTGAGTTCCCATCTGTGCCACGCTCCTTAAGAGCTGTGTGTGCCCTGAACATTCCTTGGCCTCTCTGGGCTTCAGTTTCTTCATCTGTTCAACCAAAGACACGGACTAAAACCCCGTGAGGCCCGTTTCACCCCTAGTGTTCTGTGTCAGTGCAGTAACTTAAACTAACACTTGGTTTTACCCACAAGGCCCAGTGGCTCGTCCAGACCCCACAGTGAGGACACAGCCTGTACTGAGACCGCCTGACTCCCAGACTGTCCTCTACAGCAGACTAGCCTCCTTACCAATTACAGGCGAGAAGCAGTTTCTAAAGGGCTGAGAGGACCTACTTTCCCTCGTTCCAGAGCACCTGGCTATTTAGCTCCATATCGCCGCACAAGAAGAGCGAGGCCAAACCTCAGTCCCCGTGGGAGCCACTTAATGTTCCTCTCTTCAGGGCCCAGAGTTACCCCCGTGACAGGCTGCCGTCCTGCACTTGCATGCACTCAGAGGGGCCAGGAGGAGAGGGCACGTGTGTCCCGGATGCCTTTGGGGAACAGCGGGGAAAAGCCATCTGGCATCCATGTCCCGCGGCATGAGTCCCTGAGTGCATGAAGCAGCCACGCACAAGCCACAGTCTGATGGGCGGTCAGATGCTAGGGGGCCAGCGCCTCCCCAGCCCCACGGCCACACGGGGACATCCCAGTGAGGAAGCCGCTGGGGGATGGGGTCGGTGTCTCCCCATGGGAGCACCTAGGGAGAGAGGCCCGGGTGCCCCAGGATGGAGGAGGGAGCAGTTCAGGGCTCGAGCGCGCTCAGAGTGCCGCATTCTCGAGAGCCCGCCGGCCAGGCGGGCACAGTGTTTCATGTTGTTTAATACCCTTAATCCCAGCCGGGCCAAGATCACTAAGGAGACTTTCTCTCTGTGAGGATCGGTGGTTTGCTGAGTTACTCTACCAATCTGACTAGGAAATCCCGTTTGAAAGGAACCCTTTATTGGTGACTATGTCCTGGAGAAATGCTGAACTGGATAATTCCAGTAGATCAAAGTTTTCCAAACATTTCTGACTGTGACCCACCGCAAGAAATGCATTTCACCCCACACCCCAGTACCAACACTCCTACATGTAAAAACAGACACAGAACACTCCAGACGTGAAACAGACCCCTTCTTTCTGCGACACATCCTGATATTTGCACTTATTCTACTCTATTCTGCTTGATTCAACTTCTTAAAAAAGAAGGTGGTAAGTTGATTATGGGGACTGTTGAATCACTGTGATGTGCATTTGAAACCAACATAAGATTGTACATCAATGATACTTTGATAAAAATTAAAATTAAAAAAAGAAAAAAAAGGTGGTTGAGACCCACTTGGTTGACCCAGTAAAGGTCACAAGGCGCAGCCGGGAACACACTGCTTCTCACACACATCGTGGGCTTTCGCTGAGTGCCTGGGACTCTCTTCCTCTGCGCTCAAGGCGCTGCAGTGCTACTTTGCTGCCCTGGAAAAGACAGAGGAAAACCGCAGACGCAAGCGGTCATTTCTTCACCCTTCAGGCAGCTAACCACACGGCACACCACGGCCGTGTCGCCTGTGGGAGAGCAGGGAGAAGAGGCTAGAACACAGGCAAGAGAGCAGTGAAGGGAGAGGCCTTAGTCTGCTCAGGCTGCTGTCGCAAAATGCCTCCGGCCGGGGGCTTCCCGACCTGATAAGACCATGGCTCGGGCAGGTTCCATGTGGTGTCTGGTGACGGCCGCTTCCTGGTGCAGGGATGGTGCCTCCTTGCTGTCTCCCCATGTGGCGGAAGGGGTGAGGGAGCCCCTTGGAGTCCCTTTATAAGGCTCTAACCCCACTCCGGAGAACTCCATCCTCATGACTTCAGCATCTCCCAAAGTCCCCACCCCCTGACACCATCACACTGGGAATTAGGATTTCAGCACAGGGATTTGGGAGGATGTAAACATTCATACCACAGCAGAGAGGGTGGAGGAGTGGGCAGGGCACAGGACCTCAGAAGGCCTCTCTTCATGCATGGGGGCTTGGGCTGGTTGACATGATCAGATGTGGTTTGAGAAGATTGCTCTGCCTGCCATGTGGAGGATAGGCTGGGGGACAGAGTGGAGCAGGGGTAGTGGTTGTCCAGATACTTGGCCTTGCCCATGTCTGGGGACAGTGACGAGGGCTTGGACAGGCGTAATGATAGTCAAAAGTAGGAGAAGATGGCAGAGTGGGGAGGCTTGGGAGGCTGTGTGGACACAACCCCAAGATGGAGCAAGTGCAGGGTGAGAGGTGACGGGACTCCCTGGGCTCCAGCTCACACCAGTTCACAGCTTCCTCTAAAAATGGGAGTCAACAGGGAGCACGCAGCAGATCCATGGCCTGGCCGTGGCCTCGCACTCTCTCCCAGGTCCCTTCCCACCTCGGCCTACTCTCTCTGGGCCATTTGCCTGTGCTGCAGAGTCCAGTCTTCTGGATTCGGCCTAAGGGAGCCTGCGTGTTGGAGGGGTCAGGCCTCCCTGGAGACCTCAAGTAATTCAAGCTTTACAGAAATCAAGAGCAATCCTTTAAAAGCGTGAAGGAAGGTAATTCTGTTCATGGCTGGATGGCTCCTCCACAAGCCAGCAATATAAACCTACTTTTAACCCACCCAACTTACAGCTCAAAATTATTACCCGATTCTTCATGAGCTTTTAAATGCAAGGGGTTTGAATTATTTTGTATATAAAGCAAGACTTCATATTTTTATACTGCTAGTTAGAATGCATGTAATGGCAGTTCACACAGTTTGGGGTGACATTGGGTTTCTGCCTTCCCAAGGCGTCTGCCGTCTGCAGTGGGCGTCCAAAGCCAGAACCGATCACGAACGCCTGATCTGTCCGGGGTCGTGGGCTCTCGCCCCATGCCCCGGCTGGCCCTTCCCAACTTGGTCAAGATTCAGGAGCAGACCTTGAGGAAGGAGACAGCCCCAGGGGCAGGAGCGGGCTCAGACGGCTGTTTGGAGGCAGCAGGCATAGAACAGAATCTTGAAATGTGGGCTTGGCCAGTGGAGACAGAGATGAGGAAAAGGCGATGCTCAGCACAGCGTGTTGGGGCCGCTGTCAGGCAGTCCCACGTATGGGGGCTGGGGTGGGCTGCCTGGCATATAGCAGGAATGCAGTGATAGTTCTTCAAATGAACGAGTGAAAACATTACACAGGGTCAGACGTTATTAGTCCTACAGATGTACTGATTTGTTTTCCAACATTTCACCATGAAAATTTTGAAACCCACTGAAAAGTTGAATTACCTATATACCCTCTGCCTAAATTCTACATTGAATAGTTTACTTTGCTCATTCAATCACATATGTAGCCATCAGTCCAGCCAGCCAGCCACCTTACTTTGTGATTCATTACCAAGTCACAGAAACAAATACACTCCCTCCTAAACATCTCAGCACGCACAGCATATCATTACCTAGAGCCCGACGCCTGTTTGCATTTCTCTTTTTTCCTTTTGAGGCAGGGTTTACATTCAATGAAATGCACAAGTCTTCAGTGTGCCAGTAGATGTGTTCTGATAAATGTATCCCAAACCTCCATCAAGACACAGACCTTTACTCTCACTCCAACAAGTTCCCTCAAATCCCTTCTCAGTCATGCCTCCTCTCCAGAGGCAACCATTGTTCTGTTTTTCTTTTCTACCACAGACTATTTGTGCCACAAATATGTAGAATCACACATTATGTACTCTTTCGTGTCTGACTTCTTTTCATGTAGCATACTGGTTCTGCAAACCACCCTGCGGCTGTGCAGGCCAGCTGCCCATTCCCTTTGACGGCTGGGCCACGGGCCCTTGTACAAGTGGGCCAGAGCTTGTTTATGCACTCGTTTGCTGGTGCGTTGGGCTGTTTCCAATTTGGGGCTATTATGAATAAATCTGCTAATGAGAATCCTGTTAAATACTTACTTTTTACAATAACAAAAGCTAAAATGTCATGAACTCGAAGCCTTAATAAAAACCTCCAGCAAACCCTGATAGTCTCTTGGATGGGAAAAAACAAAGAGGAGCTACCCTCACCCATAGTAAGTGTGTACTTACTGCCTGCCAGGCCATCTACTGAAAGGTTTCCTTCCATCAGTCATTCCATTTCACCCTTACAGCCCTATTTTCCAGATTAGCAAACCAAGGCTCAGCGCTAACAGCTAGTCTGTGGCAGATTCTATTCTGCCTTTTGGAAAATGACGCGGATGTCAGTCATGATCTCAAGGCTAAGAAAAGATGCGTACGGTGTCTTGCTTTTTCAGTTATCACACTTTTATTATGGTACTGACATATTTTTATTTGCCTGCATTGATGGGCCTTAATTACAATAAGGGAAAGTGGAAAGCCAAAGATTACAACGTTAGAGAGACCATTCTTTTACTAAGAAATCTTCAGAAAAAGCAAGGAACTTTTAAGAAGTTAATGATACTTTAAAAAAACTTTCTTATTACAAAATACTAGAAAACAGTAAGAGCTCCATAATGTAAATGTTTGATCAGCTTTTTGTCCATAATATAAAAGCAGATTATGACCAGTGGAATGTTTTGCCAGGAAACTTGGAAAGGATAGAAAGTTGTACAACTAGTGTTTATCTAGTATGCAATAAGGCCCCGAAGGCCTTCGGCTGGATTCCTTACATATATTAAGCTCATTTCAGCTTCCAGCAACCTCAATATCCAACCTCCCATGCTTCCTTAGTGATGGAACTCCTGAGTTTTAGCTAGACGTGTGGTCTCACAGAATAAAGATGTTTCTCAGCTTCCTTTACAGCTAGGCTTGGCATGTGACTGAGTTCTGACCAATGGGATATAAACAGGAGTGTGTGCAATTTTCAGAAAGTGGGTGACCTTAAGGGAGGTATGCCCTTCTTTGCTCCTTCCTTCTTCCTGAAGAATGGAAGCAGATGCAATGGCTGGAGCTGGAGCATCTACTTGGGACTCGCAGGTGGAAGACACACGGTGACCATGGCAGAATAAAAATATAGAAAACTTGGTTATTTGATGGCTGTGGAGCCATCCTATAAGTTCTAGATTGTACATCTCCAGAGTTTGTTTATATGAGAGAAAAATACCCTTCTCTTGTTAAGCTGTTGGTCTGTGCTCTATGGTTCTAGCTGGATCTAATCCTGATATTGGTGGTGTTGCCATCCCCTTGCAGAGATGAAGAGACTGAGCCCTCAGGCGGACACTGCTGGGGCGCACTCTGGCTCTTTGAGGAGAACAACGCCCCACCTTCGGGATGGTTGATTCCCTGACTCACAAAGCTAGTAACACGGAGGAGCCAGAAACCCTCCCTTGGGTCATGCTCACGGGAGGCCTGCGTGTGCCCACAGTTCTGGGCGGCATGATGCACCTTTCTGAGGGTTAGCCCTGGAGAAGCCTCAGATCACTGTGGGAGCGAGGCCGGCTTTCCAAGGGCAGCAGACTGGGTACCTGACCCTGAGAAAGTCACCTAGCATCCTAAACCTCAGTTTCTTTGTCTCTAAGATGGGGTGACAGTAACAGTGACAGGTGTTTTTAAAACAGGGCTTGTATCTACTTCATTTCCACTGCTTAGTCTCAAAAAGAGCTGGCTCAAAAACTCCCGACAGACCGTAAGTCAGCAAAATTAGTCTCTAAAGCCAACTCCTACGCCGAAAGCTTCGCAAAGATGTCTACGGGGAGACTCCAGCACAGCTTCTCTGCCCGGATGCTCTTCCCTATGGGGTGGAAGAGTGAATGAATGAACGAATTAGTTCTACTGATGTGAGAGTGAACGCTACATGGATGAATGCAGTGGTTCCCCACCTGTAGGCTACGAGGCTTTGGGCACATGCTGGGGCACCCAGTGTTTCTTTAAGGAGGTCCTTAAGTCCATCTGCACACCTTATTTTCCAATGGCTCGACCTCTTATGTCTCCCACAGAATTATACCACTAATTTTCAAATGTGCATGTCTGTTATTGTGATGAATAATACTTCATCAAAAACATTAGATAATCAATAGATGATAAATACACACCAATGATCATACAAGCGTTAAACCCCTAACTTAGTGCTACTCCACAAGAACATTCAGAAACAGTCCCACAGCTAGTGATTCTCACAGTGGCATTTCAGACTCAGAAGCAGTTCCGGGATGGATGCCTGGAGGCCCCCCAGCCATCTGGTCACCTTCAAATCACACTGAGATGGGAGCTCAGCTTGTGTGCAGTGTGGCTGTACAGGGAAGTACAAACCCAGAGCCTTGAACCGGGGCTGCTGTGCCCAGAGGGTGCAGAGTGCACCCCTTCCATGATGCATTTGTGTGGAAGGGAGGGTCAGACTCCATGAACATCAAGCATCCAATGTGTGGTCATCATGACCATGGGCAGCAAGGGCAGGAAGCGGACAGAGAGCAAACTGGCCGTGGAAATGTGTGTGGGAATTTGACTGTCTTGTCTCAGCCAGGGCTATCTCATTACGAGCAACAGAAATTGACTCTGGACAGCTTAGGCCAGAAAGAAGTATTAAGAAAAGCTGGAGAACCAGGCCTTAGAAAGGATAGAAGTGGGGGATCAGGGTAGCAGATGCTTTAGGAGAGCTCCAACCATTTTCCTTCCATGTGATACTTTACCAAGATTGGGATTCTTTGGGAAGAACAGAGAACTGGCTAGAAGAGAGTAGGACACCATGAGTGGGAGCCTCGTCCAAAGAGACTGGGGAAGACATGTCCCTCAAAGAAAACAGTGTGCTTGTTAGGTCTGGACTGCAGTATCCTCAGAGACCAGAAACCACTAGGGAGACCGAGTCACGCATGCAAGAACAAAGGCGTTTATTACGGGCTTAAGCTTGGACTCTCAGCGTTTCCACCTAGGCAGTGGAGGTGAACTGAGAGCCCCAGACAAAGGCGGGCAGGATTTTTATGGGTTTTGGGAAGGGGGGTTACAGGAAACTGGGACAAAGACACAGTAATCCAATCATAATCACACAACATTATTGACAACAGTTCTAGCCATACAGGTTATCTAGAGTATCCGTTACTTTTGGGGGGATCAAATCACAATATTTGAGGTATCTTTGAAATTAACCAATTACAGAGCGAGCCTAGGGTCTTGCTTGGTGACCAACAGGTGAATCTTTACTCTCTGTGATGGGGTCTTATCTGTCTCTTGCCCGCAGACCTCATCCTTAGGAATGTGGGGAGAGGGCTTTTGGCCTCTCCTGACTGGATGGCAAGGGGGGTGGTTGCATGCCTAGGGTGATATGTAACTACTTGATAGTTTTGGGGAAACTGAAACTCAGGCCTTCTGGTTTCTGAGGCTTCCTGAAGCCTGTCATGGAGTTAGTTTGGTTCTTTCATGCTCACACCAGAAAAAGGGGGAAGGATGCTGAGCACGGAGGACACAGCAGGTGTCCATTGTCTTTCTATCCCTCCATCTGTAAAATGAGGATAACCATAGCTATGGTGTGAAAATTTACAAGATAACATGAAACACAGTGTAGCACATGCCAAGTGCCTAATATGTAAGAATCTCTGAACTTTCCCACAGAGAATGGAGAAACTGTCATTTGCTGGGTAAAGAATGCATCTCCAGCACAGACTGAAGACCCTGCATGACCAGCCGTGCCAAGGTACAGGTCTTCCGAACGCCACCCAAGAGCAAGCACTGGCTCTGTGTACATTTGATCCATCACTGCTTGCTCGGGGAATACAAAATAAACTGAGCTTTGCATGAGTCCTTTCTTCAGTCCAGGCTGGAGCTCTGGAGGAAATCAACCCAATGGCCAATTCCTCTGAGGTCAGAGGCTATAATAGGACGACTATTCATTTCTGATATTAAAGGTCTCCCTCTGGCACCCAGCGCTCTTTATGACGCATGGTCAATTGCTCACTAAGGAAGCTAGTGTAGCCTGAACAATTTTATTCTAAAATCACATCATTTTACTTCCCACTGATACACACACACATCCCCATCCCTTAAAAAAACAAAAAGAGAGATGGTGGGTCAAATTACATTTTGCCCACGCATTTTTCAACCTTGGGATCCTCTCTTCCAGCCTCGATGTGAGCACGTCCAGGCCCTGATGGATGACAGGCTTTGGCTTTTTCTCCATGCTTGCTTTCTTTGTTTTTTTTCTCCTCATGCTTTCTTGGCTCCAATTTTTGCCAGCTTAAACATTTTTGCTTAGTTTCAACCTCTTTCCATCAAACCAGACATTTCTGTTGATTCACCATTTCAGGGTTTTTGCCCTTGTCAAAAGTATGAAATTTGACAGGTTATCACCAATAAAAAGTCATTGAAAGATGATGCCATTGCACGTTATGAGTTTCAAAATCTAGTTCTGGTGAGTTTGCTTGAAATAATTGAACAGTAAGAGATTTTCAGGTTTTACAGGAAAATGTCTTGTTTTGTTATTTCAGGGTGTTTTGTTATTTAATGTTAAAAATAAAATGATAATGCTGGCCTTCTCAGCCTGGCAAGGATTTTGTTTTTCACCCTTAGAACAATGAGAAGACAGTGAAAGCTATATATATATGAGGATAAAGTGACCAGACTTGTGCTCTTAGCAGGTTTCTCTAGCTATTGAAAATGGGCTAGAGAAGGGGGCGTGGGAGTGGAAACAGAGACAATCTGAGCAGATGAAAGGTATGTTAATAGGGGCCGGAGATGGTGGCGGGCAGTGGAGGTGAAGGGAATTAGATCACTCAAGGAACTGGTTATTATATGACAGCTAAAATATAGCCATTGGTGTTGTATCTATTTCCTTCGGATTTGCCTCCAGGTCGAGGAAGTTAACCCCCATAAACCTAAATGCTTAATGGTTTTAGATGATGAAGTTCATTTAAAATAAAGTATTGATAACTAGCCTCTTTAAGTTTTGAGAAAAATCCATTCTGCCCCTTCTCTACCACAGACGTACTTTAAATTGAACGGTAAGCTTATTTAGAAAAGAAAGATTCTCTTTATGCTTTTTCTCCCAAGGTGGAGGGTATTCTTATACAGAGTTCTGAGTGTCAGAATAAAGAACGTCCATGAGGTTGGATTGTATGATACTTTAGTAACGTTAGTTAAACATTCTCAGAAGCATGATTGTGACTTAAAAAAACCCAACCATTTTCTATAGAGGAGTTTTCCTTTGGGAGCAGAAACTTAATTGTAATTTCTGTAGCCACACACAGATGATGAATATGAAAAAGGCATAATACACCAATTATGAAAACACAGCTACATTTTAAGAAAACACAGGCTTTTTCCAGATATATCTTAAATCTTTAACTCAGGAAATCTAAATCGAGACAGAAATGAATGCTCTTGCCTCTAAAATCACTCTAACTTCTTTCTTGTTAAACATTTTGCACCAATAACATTGGAAATTAGCTCAAAAAAGTTTGTGGATGAAAATCTTCTCAGAAAAGGGAACTGTATTTTAGGCTGTTTACAATAACAAAAACTGGTGCTGGCTTTCTTGAACGGAAAGGGGAGTAACCGGAGGCTGAGCGGCCTCCCTGACCTGAAGGCAGGCTGCGGTTTCAGGACCACAGGGCGGGACTCCCTGGTGCGCAGGCCTCCTTAGCCGGCGATGCCCGGTGACCATCCCACGGTTCTCAGGGCTCAGAGCCTGGGGAGAAGCTGAGCCCAAGACGCAGAGCCTTATCGCCCACTGTGCTCCTGCCCCTCAAAGCCCCGCGCAACGGGAACATCCCTCAGGCGGGGACAGTCGCGGGGGAAGGGGCGCCAGACAGCCTTTGAATGACCAGTGGCCACTCTGGGTGCTCCTCTCAGACTGCCTTTTACCAGGTTCTTTGGATTTGATGGATTTATTCAGAACACCTATTAATTTAGACCCTATTAATTTGACATAATTCACAAAAGGGGCAGAATGAAGATTAACAGTGAAATTGACAAAGACAAAGAGTTTCTAAGAAACGAAAGGTATAAATAAAACGGAAGATGGTTCAACTCTTAAAAAGCATTAAATGTTTTGGAACCCTGATGAATTTACTGGTAGTCAAACGACTTAAGTAGGTAAGCTCTTGGGGGTGGGATTTATTTTCAGAAGTAAATGATTCTTTGATTCTTTGTTAAAACTCAGCCTCTAAACTGCAGTGCTTAAGTGTGTTTCTGAACTGTTTTTTGAACGAAGCTTGCTTAAAAAAAATGAATAAACTTGATTATCCAGACTTTGCACAAATTCAGGCTTTCCTTCCTACCAATAAGCCCCTTTTCAGATGGTCCCTTGAGTCATTAGTATTTTCATGAAGTCATTAGTATTTTCATGAATTTTCAATATTGCAGACTACTTATATTTGTATAGAACTTCTCAAAATATTTTCATGGTTATTACTTTATTCATTTTCTACCACTGTAAGGTGTACAGGTGGATAAATTATTCTCATTTTGCAGGTGACAAACCTGACACTCAAGTAACTTACCCCAGGTCAGATAACTAGTGAGTGCTCAGGGTTCTTTCCTTTATATTCCCATGGCCCCCTGTTACTATGTTTTTATTTTTTCCTAACCCACCTCTTATTTTATTTTATTTATTTATTTTTTTGGTATCACTAATATACACTTACATGAGCAACATTGTGGTTATTAGATTCCCCCCATTATCAAGTCCCGACAACATACCCAATGACAGTCACTGTCCATCAGCGTAGTAGATGCTATAGAGTCACTACTTGTCTTCTCTGGGCTATATTGCCTTCCCCATACACCCCCTCCACATTATGTGTGCTAATCGTAATGCCCCGTTTTCCCCTTTATACCACCCTTGCCACCCATACTCGCCAGTCCCTTTCCCTTTGGTAACTGTTAGTCCATTATCGGGTTCTGTGAGTCTGCTGCTGTTTGTTCCTTCGGTTTTTGCTTTGTTCTTATACTCCACGGATGAGTGAAATCATTTGATACTTGTCTTTCTCAGCCTGGCTTATTTCACTGAGCATAATACCCTCTAGCTCCATCCATGCTGTTGCAAATGGTAGGATTTGTTTTCTTCTTATGGCTGAATAATATTCCATTGTGTATATGTAGCACATCTTCTTTATCCATTCATCTACTGATGGACACTTAGGTTGCTTCCATTTCTTGGCTATTGTAAATAGTGCTGCGATAAACATAGGGGTGCATATGTCTTTTTGAAACTGGGCTCCTGCATTCTTAAGGTAAATTCCTAAGAGTGGAATTCCTGGGTCAAATGGTGTGTCTATTTTTGGTTTTTTGAGGAACCTCCATACTGCTTTCCACAATGGTTGAACTAATTTGCATTCCCACCAGCAGTGCAGGAGGGTTCCCCTTTCTCCACATCCTCACCAACATTTGTTGTTGCTTGTCTTTGGGATGTTGACCATCCTCACTGGTGTGAGGTGATATCTCATTGTGGCTTTATTTGCATTTCTCTGATGATTAGTGATGTGGAGCATCTTTTCATGTGCCTATTGGCCATCTGAATTTCTTCTTTGGAAAAGTGTCTGTTCAGTGCCTCTGCCCATTTTTTAATTGGATTGTTTGCTTTTTGTTTGCTGAGGTGCATGACCTCTTTGTATATTTTGGATATCAACCCCTTATTGAATATGTCATTTATGAATATATTCTCCCACACTGTAGGATGCTTTTTTGCTCTGCTGATGGTGTCCTTTGCTGTACAGAAGCTTTTTAGTTTGATATAGTCCCACTTGTTCATTTTTGCTTTTGTTTCTCTTGCCCATGGAGATATGCTCATGAAGAAGTTGTTCATGTTTATATTCAAGAGAGTTTTGCCTGTTTTCTTCCAAGAGTTTTATGGTTTCATGACTTACATTCAGGTCTTTGAACCATTTCAAGTTTACTTTTGTGTATGGAGTTAGACAGTAATCCAGTTTCATTCTCTTACATGTAGCTGTCCAGTTTTGCCAACACCAGCTGCTGAAGAGGCTGTCATTTCCCCATTGTATATCCATGGCTCCTTTATCGTATATTAATTGAACAAATATGCTTGGGTTAATATCTGGATCCTCTATTCTGTTCCATTGGTCTGTGGATCTGTTCTTGTGCCAGTACCAAATTGTCTTGATTACTGTGGCTTTGTAGTAGAGGTTAAAGTTGGGGAGTGTAATACCCCCCTGCTTTATTCTTCTTTCTCAGGATTGCTTTGGCTATTCGGGGTCTTTTGTGGTTCCAAGTGAATTTTAGAAGTATTTGTTTCAGTTCGTTGAAGAATACTGTCAGCATTTTGATAAGGATTGCTTTGAATATGTAGATTGCTTTAGATGAATTGGATAATTTGGGTGAATTTCCATTTATTAGCGTCCTTTTTAATTTCTCACATGAGTGTCTTGTAGTTTTCAATGTGTCTTTCACTTCCTTGGTTAGGTTTATTCCTAGGTATTTTATTCTTTTTGATGCAATTGTGAATGGAATTGTTTTCCTGATTTCTCTTTTTGCTAGTTCTTCATTAGTGTATAGGAATGCAATAGATTTCTGTGTATTAATTTTGTATCCTAAAACTTGCTGAATTTAGATATTAGTTCTAGTAGTTTTGGAGTGGATTCTTTAGGGTATTTTATGTACAATATCATGTCATCTGCAAACAGGGACAGTTTAACTTCTTCCTTGCCAATCTGGATGCCTTTTATTTCTTTGTGTTGTCTGATTGCTGTGGCTAGGACCTCCAGTACTAAGTTGAATAAAAGTGGGGAAAGTGGGCATCCTTGTCTTGTTCCTGATCTTAGAGGAAAAGCTTTCAGCTTCTCGCTGTTAAGTATGATGTTGGCTGTGGGTTTGCCATATATGGCCTTTATTTCGTTGAGGTACTTGCCCTCTATATCCATTTTGTTGATAGTTTTTATCATGAATGGATGTTGAATTTTGTTAAATGCTCTTTCAGCATCTATGGAGATGATCATGTGGTGTTTGTCTTTTTGTTGATGGATTTTCGAATGTTGTACCATCCTTGCATCCCTGAGATGAATTCCACTTGATCATGGTGTATGATCCTCTTAATGTATTTTTTAATTCGATTTGCTAATATTTTGTTGAGTATTTTTGCATCTATGTTCATCATGGATATTGGTCTGTGGTTTTCTTTTCTTGTAGCGTCTTTGCCTGGTTTTGATATTAGAGTGATGCTGGAGTCATAGAATGAGTTTGGGAGTATTCCCTCCTCTTCTTTTTTGGAAAATGTTAAGGATAATGGGTATCATGTCTTCTGTAAATGTCTGGTAAAATTCAGTGGTGAATCCATCTGGTCCAGGCGTTTCATTCTTAGGTGGTTTTTAATTGGTCTGTTTAGATGTTCTGTTTCTTCCTTGGTCAGTTTTGGAAGGTTGTATTTTTCTAGAAAGTTGTCCATTTCTTCTAGGTTATCCAGTTTGTTAGCATATAGATTCTCATAATATTCTCTTATAATTCTTTGTGGTGTCTGTCGTGATTTTTCCTTTCTCATTTCTCATTCTGTTTATGTGTGTAGATTCCTTTTTTTCTTAATAAGTCTGGCTAGGAATTTATCTATTTTGTTTATTTTCTTAAAGAACCAGCTCTTGGTTTCATTAATGTTTTCTATTGTTTTATTCTTCTCCATTTTATTTATTTCTTTTCTGATCTTTATTATGTCCCTCCTTCTGCTGACTTTGGGTCTCATTTGTTCTTCTTTTTTCAGTTTCAATAATTGTGACTCTAGACCATTCATTTGGGATTGTTCTTCCTTCTTTAAATAGGCCTGGATAGGTATATGTTTTCCTCTTAGAACTGCCTTCACTGCGCCCCACAGAAGTTGGGGCTTTGTGCTGTTGTTTTCATTTGTCTCCATATATTGCTTGATCTCTGTTTTAATTTGATCATTGATCGGTTGATTATTTAGGAGCATGTTGTTAAGCCTCCATGTGTTTGTGAGCCTATTTTTTCCCTTGTACAATTTATTTCTAGTTTTATACCTTTGTGATCTGAGAAACTGGTTGGTAGAATTTCAATCTTTCTGAATTTGTTGAGGCTCTTTTTGTGGCCTAGTATGTGGTCTATTCTGGAAAATGTTCAATGTGCACTTGAGAAGAATGTGTATTCTGCTGCTTTTGGGTGTAGAGTTCTGTAGGTGTCGGGGTTTTTAGCCCTCCACAGAACCCCCCTGAACCTGCAGAGGAGTGAGGGGAGAGCACGCCCCGGCAAGGCGAGGTCAGGAGAGGCAAGTGCCGGCTGTCCGCCCGATCACCAGCCCTCGTTCCCGAGGACAAACAGACGTGACAGGGAACTCAGTCAAAGCAGGAACTCGTTTACTGCAGAAACAGCAAGGTGTATATAGTACTCATGGGGCAATCAGCACAAAGGTCAGGCAGTCACAAGCCCTTCACGCAGGAAGGCACATCATACAGGTAAATGGTGTCCACGAGCTGATCACGTTTGCAGAAGACTTGAGTCGCCAATCAGGAGCGGGAGGCAGGCCTAAGCAGAAAATCACCCTCCTTTAGAAAGCAGGCAGAGCACCGCCCTTTGTGCATCTGGCGGGCGCCATCTTAACAATGATTCAGCATTTCAGGCATTTTATTTTGGAGTCTAGAATACCCTACATGTAGGTATCTGTTAGGTCCATCTGTTCTAATGTGCTGTTCAGGGCCTCTGTGTCCTTACTTATTTTCTGTCTGGTTCATCTGCCCTTTGGAGTGAGTGGTGTGTTGAAGTCTCCTAAAATGAATGCATTGCTTTCTATTTCCCCCTTTAATTCTGTTAGTATTCATTTCACATATATAGGTGCTCCTGTGTTGGGTGCATAGATATTTATAATGGTTATATTCTCTTGTTGGACTGACCCCTTTATCATTATGTAATGTCCTTCTTTATCTCTTGTTACTTTCTTTGTTTTGAAGTCTATTTGGTCTGATACAAGTACTGCAACACCTGCTTTTTTCTCCCTATTGTTTGCATGATTTATCTTTTTCCATTCCTTCACTTTTAGTCTGTGTATGTTTTTGGGTTTGAAGTGAGTCTCTTGTAGGCAACATATAGATGGGTCTTGCTTTTTTATCCATTCTGTTACTCTGTGTTTTTTGATTGGTGCATTCAGTCTATTTACATTTAGGGTGGTTATCGATAGATATGTACTTATTGCCATTGCAGGCTTTGGATTCATGGTTACCAAAGGTTCAAGTGCAGCTTCTTTACTATCTAACCATCTAACTTAACTCACTTTTTATGCTATTGTAAACACAGTCTGATGGTTCTTTATTTGTCTCCCTTCTTTTTCTTCCTCCTTCACTCTTTATATGTTAGGTGTTTTATTCTGTACTCTTTGTGTTTTCCTTGACTGATTTTGTGGATAGCTGATTTTATTTTGCCTTTAGTTAGTATTTGGTTGGTCTCCTTTCTTGGCTGTGGTTTTATTTTCTATGGTTACAGCCATTTAGCTTCAGGTATACTTCCGTTTAGAGCAGTCCCTTTAAAATACATTTTAGAGATGGTTTGTGGGAAGTATATTCTCTCAACTTTTGCTTATCTGGGAATTATTTAATCCCTCCTTCAAATTTACATGATTATCTCACTGGATACGGTATTCTTGGTTCGAGGTCCTTATGTTTCATTGCATTTAAAATATCATGCCATTCTCTTCTGGCCTGTAAGGTTTCTGATGAGAAGTCTAATGATAGTCTAATGGGTTTTCCTTTGTAGGTGAACTTTTTTCTCTCTCTGGCTGCTTTTAATGGTCTATCCTTGTCTTTGATCTTTGCCATTTTAATTCTTATATGTCTTGGTGTTGTCTTCCTTGGGTCCCTTGTTTTGGGAGATCTGTGGTCTTCCATGGTCTGAAAGACTATTTCCTTCCCCAGATTGGGGAACTTTTCAGCAATTATTTCTTCAAAGTCACTTGGTATCCCTTTTTCTCCCTCTTCTTCTTCTGGTACCCCTATTATGTGAATATTGTTCCATTTGAATTGGTCACACAGTTCTCGTAATATTCTTTCATTCCTAGAGATCCTTTTATCTCTCTCTGCCTCAGGTTCTCTGTATTCCTGTTCTTTGATTTCTATTCCATTAAGAGTCTCTTGCACCTCATCCAGTCTGCTCTTAAATCCTTCCATTGTTTGTTTCATTTCTGTTATCTCCCTCCTGAATTCATCCGTTAGCTCTTGAATATTTCTCTGTAGCTCCATCAGCATGCTTATGACTTTTATTTTGAATTATATTTTAGGAAGATTGGTGATTTCAGTCTCACCAAGCCCTCTCTCTGGTGTTTGAGGGATTTTGGACTGAACAAGGTTCTTCTGCATTTTCATGGCGATGGGAGTTGTCGTTGGCAAGTGGCAACGTCGTTGGCAAGTTTATCAGCTGGGAGAACAAAGTCCCTTCCTGCTTGCTGGTCACCTTGCTTGTCTCTGCTGTCTGTGCCAGTTAACCACAGGCAGGGAGCAGCCTCTGGGTTAATCCCCTAAACTGCCGTGGGCGGTGCAGCCCTCACAATAGCCTGGCAGGGGTTGCAGGCAAGCGGTGTGTATTCTGACCTGAGAACAAAGCCCCTTTGTGCTTTATGGACTCTGAGCTGGTCTCCGCTGTCTGTGCCGGTCAACTGTGCGCAGGGAGCAGCCTCTGGGTTTGGGCCAGTTAGCCACGTGCAGGGAAAAGCCTCTCTGCTAAGCTGTGTGGTTGCTGTAGGCGGGGCTGCTCCCCAGGTGTTCTGCAGCAATGGCAGGTCAGCCAGTTTGCAGTGCCAGCCGGGGGGAAGGAACAGCAGGCTGCTTATCGCCGTGAGGGTGTTCTGAGTTGCATTGCCACCCAGGGGGTTAGGGCCCCTGAAGCTCCTTAAAATTCCCAGCCTGCTGGGCTGAGTGTGCCGGGATGATTTTGTCCACCTGTTAAATCCTAGTCCCTTTAAGACTTTTAAAGAGCCCGCTTTTGTTTTGTCCCAGTGCAGCCGGCTGTTGGAGTCTGTTCCCAGTCTCAATCTTAGACCTTGCTTTCCACTCTTCCACTATCCAGTGCACCATGCAATGTGTCTCTGTGCTCCCAGGGCAGACCACCAGGGCTGGTTATTTAGCAGTCCTGTGCTTCCACTCCCTCCCCACTCTGATTCTTTTCCCCCTGCTGGTGAGCTGGGGTGGGGGGAGTGCTCAGGTCCTGCTGGGTCACGGTTTTGTATCCTACCCTTTTCTGTGAGATGTTGGGCTCTTGCAGATGTAGCCTGGCTCATGTACTGTATCTTCCAGTCACTCTTTTAAGAATAGTTGTATTTGCTGTATTTTCAAAATATGTATGGTTTTGGGAGGAGATTTCCGCCACCCTACTCTCACTGCTATCTTGAGATGCCAAGTTCTAATCCACCCACCTCTTATTTTATGATGATTCCAGAAGCAAATTCTAAAGTCTCAAATAATGGAGGAAATCAATGCCAAGCCTGTTCATCAACAAATGCGTGCTGAGCCCTACTGTATCAGGGAGGAGCTAGGCTAAGTGGCTGTAACAAAGAGACCCCAAGCACGGTGGCTCAAACAGCATACAGGTTTGTTTCTCTCTCACATAACCATGTGAGGCAGTGGGCAATTCAGAATGGTTCCTCCAGGGACCCATTCATTTTGGCTTGCCCATCGTATGGACAGAGAGTCCCAGATTTTCTTGGTTCACTGCTCCCTTAGCATCTCAGTAACTTTTTCATGGGACCTATAGGTCAAAATAAATACCCAGAAGATGTTTTTATTAGTAAGGTCCAAATAATTAAATGATTTTATCTTTTTTTTTTGGTTTTTGTTTCCAGCATAAGAAAGGTCTTTGGTCATTGGTTTAAGTGGGGGAGGAGGGTTGATGGGAACAGGGAAGAGGTGCTGAGGGAGGGTGAGGGGACCTGCAGGCTGGGGCAGGGAAATGATTTTATCGTAACAACCTCATAGCTTTTTGAAAAAAAAATACATATAGATTGAAATAAGAGAGCATTTTAATTTCATTTTAAAATAACCAAAATTTCCTAATAATGGGGTGTGTGTGTCTGTTGGGCCCTGCATAACCCCTCCCACCTTGGACTCGTGTTGGATACCGCCGTCATTTCCTATTCCACACTGGTTTTCGCATAGAGCATGCTTTTTATCACAGCAACCATCTGAAACCTGGCTTCACAAAGACGTGTTATTTTGATCTTATCCTGAAACTATGAGCTATCTTGAGCTAGTACTTTTATTTAGTATCTAAGAGAGGTTAATGAATTTTCCTCAGAAACTATCCTGTAGTGCTCCTCTGTGTCCTCTGAGGAACCTCAGGGTGCCTCAGCACACAGTTCGAGAACCACTATCCTACAGTGTTGTCCTTGCTACACCCTGATGTGGCTTCTTCTGGAGGGGCAAAGCCTTCCAACCTCTCTGGCAATTGCTTCCTCAGGCCCCCCCGACCGTCCGTCATTACACATCCCCCCAGGGGGCGTGTCAGGAGGAGTAAGTACTAATAAGTTTACCAGCAATTTCCTTGCAACCGTTCCTCAGCCAGTGGGGCCAAGCTTCCCTATTGCTGCTTGCCTTACCCCAGTGAGAAGCCTAAAGCAAAACTCAGCCTCTTTACAAAGTAAAAGTAATGATGTGTAGGTTCCTGCATAATCCTGTGACACAGGCAAGACTTGAAATTGGATTGAATTGTAAGGAAGGACAAGTTTCCCCTGCTTCCATGCATGCTCCGTCCAAATACTGGAAGCTGCAGTGAGTCTGTGGTGGCAGGGTGTGGGGAGAGTCCATGCCAGTACGAGCCAACGTCCCACACTCTGAGCTGACCCACTGGGTTCTGAGCTGGAACTGGAACTGCATGGTGTCGATTCAATTCAGTGTGTTGCGCACAGCACCCAGCCTCCAAGCAGGGGATGACAAGTCCAAATGTCTTTGACTGTGACTGAATGCGACCTCCATTTCAAACCCATTCTGCTGGGTGATAAAGACGAAATTGCAGGCAGTTCTGGTATTCCTATGACGTTATGCTGTATGATATAAAATTGCTGCTATTTGATCGTTTCTAAACATCAAAAATGGCACTTGCATATGGTTTGAAATATAATTTAGCTCCATCACGCCCAGGTTTGTGTCTAATTCCAGGGGGCCTGGGTGGTGGTAGAGCAGAAGGAAGTGCAGCCGTGTGCAGGGGCCACCTGGTGCCCAGTCACTGCCCACTCCGGCATGCAGCTGAGATGCCCTCACTGTCCCAGGCTCTGTCCTTGCCCCATCTCCAAGGCCTCTCCGAGGCTACTTTCCCCTTAGCAAGTCCCGCATCCCTCTGAATGCACGTGAAATGTGTATGGTGGGCACAGTCTTCTTTCTCAGTGATATTTGTTAACACCCAAACTCCCCTTTTCCTAAGCTCTCCTGTCTTCGCACTCTTTGGAGTGAGAAGAAACAGCTCTTGCAACCTTATTCATTCTTCCAAGTATATTGCTGCTGGCATACACTGAGGGCCTTAATTCCTTTAGAGTCCTGGTTGTTAAGCTCCTGCATCTCTGAAGTCCTGGTGTGGGAAACTGGAAGCCTTTGCCTCTACTTTTATCCCTCAGCTTCCCTCCTCTGACAGCAGATACCTCCCGTGTGTCTGTATGGGAGAAAGCCCTTGAGGTCAAAATAAGTAGAAAAATTATCATCAACATCCTATTCTGCTGCAGTGGGGCCCCAGCCCCTCCTCAGGCCTGTGTCCCATCCAGATGTACAGAAGGACCCTGGATGGACAGTCAGGAGTTCCCATTTCCAAGCTGTGCAGCCTTAGCTAAGTCATTCAACCGCTCTCTGAACATCAGTTTCCTCAGGTCCTCAGAGTCAAAAAATAAAACAGGCCCAAAGCTCATACTCTGTGGTCAAAGATATTTCGGCAGAGAGAACAAAGTCTTCCAGATTCTATCAAAATGTAACTACCTCCGGTGCATTAGTAGCAACACTGGTTTGTTTAGAAGCCTAGAGATGTTGCATTGGAAGCAGTCTGTATATAGTTCATGATGAAAAAGGATTCACAGCACATTTCTGGCTTGACTACTATCCATATTATCCGTGCCGTGAAATGCCCGTTTTCTCACTCAGAGTATTTCTGTTTATTCCTGTTAACACATGGTCTCTAAAATTGGCAATGACTTTCTCTTTGTTATATTTACCTTCCTTTCAGGGGCCAGCCCAGACTCCCGGGTGGACTCATTTCCCATTGAATTACCAGAATAGGGCAGAATCTGATAGGAAGAACTGTGTGGAAGAAAGCGCCGTTCCCAGGCCCTCACACAAGGGGATTTGTGCTCCCATCTACGCCAGAGCCCCGGGGCCGAGGGGCGTTGAAACGGGACATCCTGTCCCCGCCACCAGCAAGCAGTGGGATTGTCCTTTGTGCTCTCACACAGTTCTGATGAGGTGGAGTAGCCAGGGTGGCATGCCTGGAAAGACCCCCCTGAACAAAAATACCCCCTTCTCCCATGCCGAGGCTAGGGCCTCAGAGCCCACTTGCCTGCGGTCCTTTTAAAGAGGAACTACTCAGGGATGGGCTGGAATGCACAGCAAGTTTAAGCTGTACGCTTCACAGACTTCACTTTTGAGTAGACAGGGCAGCTCGGATCTGTAGTAACTGAGCAAAAGTACATAAGGGACTCTGAAAACGCACAGTTTTGCCAAGGACCAGCCTTAGAACAGAGGAAGAGAAAGGTCTAGAGCAGCTGCTTTTCTGTACCTAGCAGTGTGGTGCCCCTGACTCTGCCTCCGCCTGCAGTGACGGGCCTACCCTCCTGCCTGCCCCTTGTCCTGAGTGCGCACACATCTCTGACCCTCACCTTCTGCTTCCTAAATGTGTGACGCCGGATACACTATTCACCTCTATTTCTTCATCTATAGCCTCAATTTCTTCATCTATAAAAATGAAGGCAATAGCCCACCTACCTGACAGGGTTATTGTGAAGCTTAAATGAGATAAATGTGTGTCTAAGAGTTTTATGATTTGTAAAACACCATATGAATATAAATATAGTTTGTCCTGACTTATCTTAAAACCTTTTGCAAGAGACCGCAAATAAATTCTTTACATTCAACCTCCACTAAATCAGGAATCCTGGCCTAAAGGTCTTCTGCACTCTGATTGAATCCTTCCTATGACTGGAAAGTTACTACCCTTCTCTGATGAGTGATTCGTACCATAAAGCTTTATGACTCGAGCCTGCTCTTGTTAAATCACAGTCGCTTCAGATAAGCTCCAGAGGGAACGGGAAGGTGAGCAGCATACACCCAATAATTTCAGGAGGATCATCTTATAGATTTGGTCGACCAGATATTTATAGATATTTGTCTCAAATTCTGAAGTGACTGGCATTCATCTTCCTTTCTGAAGGTTAAGTGTGTTTGTTTATGTTTTCATTATCAGAAATACATTAAAACTGGTTTGGGGCAGTGTTGATATAAACAAAAGGAAAAGGTAAAGTCACAGATGTTCAATGCAGTGTAACCATTGTACGAACCTGTAGTAAAATTATTTGTCCCAAGATTACTTCACTGTGGCCATTTAGACAGGTCTCCTGTTAGCCAGAATAATTCAATGAAACTTAAAAATGTCAGAGATTCCCAGTTTAAATCTCTGCTATGAGGTGCTACTGAAGACTCTGATATGTGACCCGAAAGCCAAGAAATTTGTTTAGCTTTAGTTTTAAGATAAAGGCAAATCACTTTTGCTTTTGGATTTAATATTTGGCAAGCTTGTAAAATTAAGTACAACTTTGGGGAATTTTATAGTGGGGAGCTAGAATTTTATGAGTGTTAGGGCTTACAGTTTAAACCTGCAATTAGTATGAACACGCAATGGTCAGCCTCAAGAGACAAATGTCCCTATGATTTGCAGAGGGAAATGTAACAAGGAGAGAAGTTGGCAAACAGGGTTTTGCAAATAGTTGTGCAACACAAGTTCAAATTCTTATGCACGCATGGTACCAATGACCTCAGAGGAACCAGAGGGCTCAGGAGAGATCAAGGATGACGGATCACAAGCCCGGAGAGACGGCACTGACCTCAAGCCTCACAAAGGTAAGTGATAATTGTAGCAGAAGCTGTTTGTCACCAATTTTATAGCTATTGCCTCCTTCTTTGTTAAGAGAAAACTAATTTTGCTCAGGAATTGAGCAGCAGATAGTTCTGGGACACTAGGCCCCACTGAAGTGTAAGGGTGACGATCTTGATTAGCCTATGTCCAAAATTGCCATTCGGTTCCCTTGTCAGTCGCTGGTTTAAGATGGGGCATGGGACACAACTCTGGCCAATGGGAATCTGCCACAGGAATTCTAGGAAAGTGTTCTTCACTTTTAAAAAAATAAAAAGAAAAAGGACCTTCTTCTTTTGGCATTTGGATACTGCTAGGAAAGCATGTCATGCTTGGAGCTGTTGCAGCTATTTTATGACCATGAGGAGATAAGATTAAGGCAAAGCTAAATGGCCTTTTTCATGTCAGGAAGATGGAAAAGTCCTGAGTCCTCATATGTTTTGCTGCCAAGCTGATCAAAACTGATACTGCCTCCTTGCTGACTTATTATTATGTGAGAAAATAAATGCTTTTCTTATTTACTGAGTCACTCAGAGATGAGAATTAGAAAGTCAGACTTCCCAGGTTCAGATTCTAACTTTATCACTTACCTATGTGAATTTGGACTTTTCCTGATTTGTGAAATCAAGATACTCAGGGTACCTACCCTATAATGCTGTTGTTAGAATTAAATAAATTAATACATAGAAAATGCTAGCATTACAAGTGACAGAGGGTAACCAAACATTGAAGCATTTTTATTAGTGAAGTCATTTAGTTTTCACTTTTCAAAGTATCCTATGTAAAACGACAACTTCCAATTAACTGTTTTTCCTGTTAAAAAGTTATGAAATCAACAACAAAAAGACAGAAAATCTCTTAAAAAATGGACAAAGCCTTAATGGACATTCCTCCGAAGAAGATATACACAAGCTGTGAGCACATGAGGAGGCGCTCAGCAGCACTAGGACATGGAGAAATTGGGACTCTTACCCTGGTGATGGAAATGCAAAATGGTATAGCTGCTGTGAAGAAAGATTGGTGAGTCCTCAAAACTTGCGCATAGAGTTAACATATGACCCTGCAAGCCCATGCCGAGGTGTGCATCCGAAAGAACTGAAGACAAGATTCTGGGAACATGGTGGAGTAGCAAGAGCTGGAGTCCATTATCTCCCACCTATACACCCAATCTATACCTACACACAGAGCATTTCCTCCTAAAGAACAGAGACTGAAGTGAACACCTTCTATGCAATAAGGAAAAAAAAGATCACACATGCAAAAATAAACCAGAGCAGCAGGAGAGACAGAGACACTGTAACTGCAGGAAGCCCACCTTCAGCATAGACACCAGCAGAGGGGAGGGGGACGGTAACCCTGAGCTAGCCAGCCATGGCTCCCTGCCCTGAGGTGCAGAAAAAAAGCCTTGCAGTTTAAAGAGAAAAGTGAAAGAACCTAAGTTTTAGAACTAAATATCCACTGCTTGGCAAGGAAGCTGTTGGAGGTAATACAGGATTGGAGGAGCCAGACAGCACCACTGTTTGTACTCCTTCCACACCTCTCAGTGTGGCGAAGAGCAGGATCTGGGCACACACACCAATCTCAGACTTGGTCTAGGAAGACCCCTGACCTTTGTCCATCCCCAGGGGCTCTGCAGGAGATCCAGCAGTCCTGCCTTGCTGCCCACTGTCATCCACTGGTCCAGCACCCATCAACAGGACTGAAATGTTCCTCAGCTCACAGGAAGGGTGTATGAATCTGTGGGCTGGTGCTGCCAACACAACTCCCAGAGCACTTCAGGGGAATTCGTGTGTAGGGCTGACTCCTGGCCACCAGTGGAACCCAGCAGGCGCTGGTGCAGGGAGCTCCCCAGAGCAGCCCAGAGTGCACAGGGGCCACTGGGGGAGTGCATGAGCATGGTGTCTGATCCTGGCCCCCAGTGGGACTTGTGGGCACTACTGCGGGAATTTCCCAGGGCAGCCTAAAGTGTGCAGGAGCCGCAGGGAAACATGCATGCACAGTATCTGATACCAGCCATCCGCGGGATCAGCGGCGCCAACAGGGGAATTCCCAGGAGAGGCCTAGAGCATGCAGGGGCTGGGGAACAAGCACAGAGACTGACTCCATATTTCCTGCAGGACCTGGTGGGCACCTGATGTGGGAATTCTCCAGAGGAGTCTCTAGTGGGCCAGAGTGTGCACAGGCGTATGGGAGATGAGGCACAGGGGATCTGCTGGTGCCAGTCATGGAGTTATCTAGACGGCACCCCTGACCCACAACTGGCCTCCCCTATCCCCACCAGTGCAGACCCCACAAGTGTCCACCCAAGATCCCCTCCAATAGGGCCACACCCAGAGGACCATGCCCTGGGAACCCCAGCACCAGCAAAACCCTGTCTAACATTTATTTAGCTCCAGCTTGCCAAACCATGAGACACACGCAGTCTACACAGGAGACTCCCCACACAAGAGAAATCCTACAAGACTGGGAGAGCAAGCCCTTTCAACTAATTCATAGAACCAAGCACAAAAAGTCTTACAAAATGAGAAGACAGAAGTATGCTCCAAGCACCAGAACAAGAAAAAAAAAAAAACAGAAGAAAACCTAAATGAAATAGAATTAACCAATCTACCTGATACAGAGTTTAAAGCAATATTTATACAGAAACTCTCTGAACTTCAGAAAACAATGGTGAAACTCAAGGTGGACTGCTACAAAGAGAAAACCTAAAAAAGAATGAATCAGAGATGAAAATTCAATAGATGAAATAAAAAATACACTGGAGGGAATGAACAGCAGACTAAAGGATGCTGAAGAATGGATAAGTGACTAGAAAGATAGAGTAATGGAAAGCACATAAGCTGAACAGCAGCAGGAAGAAAGAATGAAAAGAAATGAGAATAGAATAAGAGAGCTCTGGGACATCAGATGTCCTGACATCTGCATTATAGGAGTCCCAGTAGGAGGAGAGAGAGAGAGGAGTGGAAAACTTTTTTGAAGGGATAATAGTCGAAACTTCCCTAACCTGGAGAGGAAGCAGTCTACCAGGTCCAGGAAGCACAGACAGCTCTAAACAAGATGAACCAAGGAGGCCCACATCAAGACACATTGTAATTAAACTGTCAAAGATCAGAGACAAAGAGTGAATCTTATAAGCATCAAGAGAAAAGCAACAAATTACATATAAGGGAAACACTGTAAGGTCATCAGCAGATTTTTCTGCAGAAACTCTACAGGCTAGAAGGGAATGGCATGGTATATTCAAAGGAATGGAGTGGAAAAACCTCCAACAAGAATATTCTACCCAGCAAGGTTATCATTCAGAACTGAAGGACAGATAAAGAGCTCCACAAATAAACATAAGTTAAAAGAGTTCACCACTACTAAAGCAGCCTTACAATAAATGTTAAAGGGGTTCCTTAAAAGGAAAAGAAAAGAAGCAAGAAATTTAAGGAAAAGAAAAATATCCACTGGTAAAGCAAACATATAGCAGGGGTAGTATCAGTTACTTAAAGGCTGGTATGAAGGTCAAAAAGACAAAAGCAGTGAAAACAATTACACCTAAACTTAATTAAAGGAATCTCTTAATAAAAAAGAGTAAAAGAAGATATATACATTAAAAAGAGGAGGGGGGAAAAAGTAGAGGAGGGGGAGTAAGAATAGAATGTTAGAAAGCACTTGAGCTTAAGTGACCATTAGCTGATTATTGATTGTTATATTTATAAGCTGTCACTTAAGAACCCCATAGTAATATGAACAGACAATTCTCCAAAGAAGAAATTCAGATGGCCAACAGGCACATGAAAAGATGCTCCACATTGCTAATCATCAGGGAAATGCAAATTGAAACCACAATGAGATATCACCTGACACCAGTTAGGATGGCCAGCATCAAAAAGACTAAGAACAACAAATCCTGGCAAGGATGCAGAGGAAGGCAAACCCTTCTGCACTGCTGGTGGGAATGTAAACTAGTTGAACCATTGTGGAAAGCAATATGGAGGTTTCTCAAAAAACTAAAAATAGAAATACCATTTGACCCAGGAATTCCACTCCTAGGAATTTACCCAAAGAAAATAAGTTCTCAGATTAAAAAAGACATATGCACCCCTATGTTCATTGCAGCATTATTTACAATAGCCAAGATATGGAAGCAACCTAAGTGTCCATCAGTAGATGAATGGATAAAGAACATGTGGTACATATTCACAATGGAATATTATTCAGCCATAAGAAAGAAACAAATCCTACCATTTGCAACCACATGGATGGAGCTGGAGTGTACTATGCTCAGTGAAATAAGCCAGGCGGAGAAAGACAAGTATCAAATGATTTCCCTAATTTGTGGAGTATAACAAAGAAGCGAAACTAAAGGAACAAAACAGCAGCAGACTCAAAGACTCCAAGAAGGGACTAGCCATTACCAAAGGGGAGGGGTGGGAGAGGGTGGGTGGGGAGGGAGGGAGAAGGGGATTGAGGGGTATTATGATTAGTACACATTGTGTGGGGGGATCATGGGGAAGACAGTGTAGCACAGAGAAGGCAAATAGTGACTCTGCGGCATCTTACTACACTGATGGACAGTGATTGCAATGGGGTATGTGGGTGGACTTGATAATATGGGTGAATATAGTAAACACATTGTTTTTCATGTGAAACCTTCATAAGAGTGTATATCAATAATACCTTAATAAAAAAATTGTAATAAAAAAACCCCATAGTAATCACAAACCAAAAACTTAGATACACAAAAAAGAAAGAGAGGGGAACACAACCACAACACTAAAGAAAGTTATAAAACACAAGAGAAAAGTGCAAGAGAGGGAGAAGATCAGAGAAGAACAACAAAAACAACCAGGAAACATTTAACAAAATGGCAATAAGTACATATATATAAACAATTACTTTAAATGTAAATGGCCTAAATGCTCCATTCAAAAGATATAGGGTGACTGAATAGAAGAAAAATAAGACCCATCTATTTGCTGCCTACAAGAGACTCACTTCAGACCTAAAGATGCACATAGACTGAAACTGAAGGGATAGAAAAAGATATACCATGCAATTCAGGACCCCCTCCAAAAAAGTTGGAGTTGTGATACAATATCAGACAAAATGGACTTCAAAACAAAGTTATAAGAGATAAAGAGGGACATTACATAATGATAAGGAGATGAGTCCAACAAGAGGATGTAACAATTGTAAACATTTAGTCACACAACATAGGTACACCTGAATATATAAAACAAATACTAACAGACCTAAAGGGAGAAGTTGACAGTGACAATAATATTAAGGGACTTTAACACTCCACTTACAACAATGGGTAGATCATCCAGACAAAATATACATTAGACTGGATGGACTTAAGAGATATATAGAGAACATTCTACCCCAAAGCAACAGAATACATTTTTCTCAAGTACACATGGAATGTTCTCCAAAATAGATCTCATGTTAGGACACAAAACAAGCCTTAACAAGTTTAAAAAGACTGAAATTGTATCAAGCATCTTCTCAGACTTCTGAGACTTCTCAGATGGTATGAAACTAGAAATCAATTGCAAGGAAAAAAGCTGGAAAAAACTAAAAACATAGAGGCCAAACAACACACTCCTAAATAATAAATGGACCAAGGAACAGATCAAAGAGGAAATCAAACAATACATGGAGACAAATGAAAACAGAAACACAAAGGTTCAAAATATGTGGGATGCAGGCCTACCTCAAAAAACAAGAACAATCCCAAACAAACAATCTAAACTCACAACTAAAGGAACTGGAAAAAGAAGAACAAACAAAGCCAAAATTAGTAGAAGGAGGGACATAATAAAGATCAGAGTGGAAATAAATAAAATAGAGACTAAGAAAACAACAGTATAAAATCAGTGAAACCAAGAACTTGTTCTTCAAGAAAAAACAAAAACAAAAAAAACCATTAGCCAGACTTATCAAGAAAAAAAGAAAGAGGACACAAATAAGCAAAATCAGAAATGAAAAAGAAGTTACAACCAACAACACAGAAATTCAAATAATTGTAAGAGAATTTGATGAAAAATTATAAGCCAATAAATTGGAAAACCTAGAAGAAATGGATAAATTCCTAGAAACATATAATCTTCCAAGGCTGTCTCAGGAATAAAGAGAAAATCTGAACAGACCAATTACTAGTAACAAAAATAAAAAAAAACTTCCAGAAAACAAAAGTTCTGGACCAGATGGCTTCATGGGTGAATTCTACCAAACATTCAGATGAGCTAATATCTATCTTTTTAAAAGTATTAAACAAAAAAAAAAGGAAGAGTGAATACTTCCAAACTCATTCTATGAGGTCGGCATCACTCTTATTCCCAAACCAGACAAAAATACTACAAAAAAGAAAACAGAGCAATATCCCTGATGAACATAGAGCAAAAATCCTCAACAAAATAGTAGCAAACCAAATTCAAAAATACATGAAAAGAATCAATCATCATGACCAAGTGGGATTTATTCCAGGGATGCAAGCATGTGCAACATCCATAAATCAATCAATGTGATACACCACATTAACAAAAGGAAGGATAAAAACCACATGATCATCTCAATAGATGCTGAAAAAGCATTTGACAAAATTCAACATCCAATTGTGATAAAAACTTTCAACAAAGTGGGTATAGAGGGACCATATCTCAACACAATAAATGCCATATATGAAATATGCACAGCCAACATCATACTCAAAGGTGAAAAGTAAAGCTTTTTCCTCTAAGATCAGCAACAAGATAAGGATGCCCATTCTCACCATTTTTATTCAACATAGTACTAGAATTCCTAGCCACAGAAATCAGACAAGAAAAAGAAATAATAGGCATCCAAATTAATAAGGAAGAAGTAAAATTGTCACTATTTGTAGATGGCATGATACTATATATAGAAAACCCTAAAGACTCCATCGAAAAACTATTAGAACTAATAAATGGATTCAGCAAAGTTGCAGTATACAAAATCAATATACATAAATCTGTTGCATTCCTATATGCTAACAATAAACTAGCAGAAAGAAAACAATTTCACTTACATTACATTGAAAAGAATAAAATACCTAGGAATAAACCTAACCAAGGAGGTGAAACTTGTCTGGAAACTGTAAGACACTGATGAAAGAAACTGAAGAAGACACAAATAATGGAAATCCAGTCCCATGCTCATGGATAGGAAGAATTAACTTACTGTCAAAATGGCCATCCAATTTACAGATTCAATACAATCCCTATCGAAATACTGATGGTGTTTTTCACTGACCTGGAGCAAATAATACTAAAATTTATATGGAACCACAAAATACCCCAAATAGCAAAAGAAATCTTGAGAAATAACCAATCTGGGGGCATCATGCCACCTGATTTCAAGCTACACTCCAAAGTTACAGTAATCAAAATAGTATGATACTAGCAAAAGAATGGATACATAGATCAGTGAAACAGAATAGAGAGCCCAGAAATAAACCCATGCTAATGTGGTCAATTAATATATGATAAGGAAGGAAGCAGTGGAGAAAAGACAGTATCTTCAATAAATGGTGTCAGGAAAACTGGACAGTTACATGCAGAAGAATGAAACTGGATCACTGTCTAATACCATACAGAAAAATAAACTCAAAATGGATTGAACACCTTAAGGTAAGACCTGAAATCATAAAACTCATAGAAGAAAACATAGGCAGTAAACTCTTGAACACTGACATCAGTAATTTGTTTCTGGATATGTCTCCCCAGTCAAGGTAAACAAAAGCAAAAAGAAACAAATGGGACTACATCAAACTAAAATGCTTCTTCACAGCAAAAGAAACCCTCAACAAAACAAAAAGACAACCTACCATATTGGAGAGTATATTTGCAAATGATACATCTGGTAAAGGGCTAATATCCAAAATATGTAAAGAACTCATAAAACTCAACACCAAAAAAAATCCAGTTAAAAAATAGGCAGAGGACCTGAATAGACATTTTTTGAAGGAGACATACAGATGACCAACAGATACATGCAAAGATGTTCAACATCACTAGTCATTAGGGAAACACAAATCAAAATCACAATGAGTTATCACCTCACACCAGTCAGAATGGATACTACCCAAAAGAAGTAACAAGTGCTGGTGAACATGTGGAGAAAGGGAACCCTACTACACTGCTGGTGGGAATGTAAATTGGTCCAGCCACAATGAAAACAATATGGAGTTTCTTCAAAAAACTAAAAATAGAAATACCATACAACCCAGCAATTCATTCCACTTCAGAGAATTTACCTGAAGAAAACAAAGTCACTAATATGAAAAGATACATGTATACTTGTGTTCATTGCAGCATTACTTACAATTGCAAAGATATGAAAGCAATCTAAGTGTCCATCTGTAGATGAATGGATAAAGAAGATGCGCTACATATACACAATGGAATAATACTCAGTCATGAAAAAGAAGGAGCTCTCCCATTTGCAACAATATGGATGGATCTAGAAGGTATTATGCTAAGTGAAATAAGTCAGTCAGAGAAAGATAAATACCAATGATTTTACTTACATGTGTAATCTAAGAAGCAAAATAAACAAAGAACAAAGAAATAGACCCATAAATATGGACAACAGACTGTTGGTTATCATAGGGAGGGCAGTGGGGGGATGGGAAAATAGGTGAAGGTGATAAAGAGGTACAAACTGCAAATTGTAAAATAAGTTAGTCACAGGAATGGAAGCATAATGTATAGAATATAACCATAATACAGTAATGTCTTGGTATGGTAACAGGAACTATACTTACTGTGGTAAGAATCCAGTAATGTACATAATTATCAAGTCACTGAAGCAAACACAATTTTATTCAATTAAAAAAAGTTTAAAAAAATGAACTGAAGATAGGAACTCAAACAAGTACATGTACACAAATGTTCACGACAGCACTGTTCACAGTAGCCAAAAGGTGAAATCAGCCCAAATGTCCATCAGTAGATGAATGGATAAATAAATGATGGTATATACCACAACAGAATAATATCCAGCCCTAAAACATTTAAAAAATATCATGAGGTGTTGGGGGGGGCACAGGGAGGGCTGTACAACTCAGAGAAGACAAGTAGTGACTCTATAGCATCTCACTACGCTGATGGACAGTGACCGTAATGGGGTTGGTGGGGGGGACCGATGAAGGGGGTAGTTTAATCACCATAATATTGCACATGTAATTTTAGATTAATGATTCCAAAATAAATTAAAAAAAAAAAATATATATATATATATCATGAGGAAAATGTCCAATTCACAGAAGCAACAAAAATCATGTAATACTTTGGACCAAATACAACAGAAATACAAACGTTGTTCCCAAGGGCAAAAAGAAGAGTTGAATAAAACAGGGAAACTTCATGCATCTGAATGAGAAGGTTCAGGGCTGTTAAGATACCAGTTATTTCCAAACTAACTGATAACTATAATAAAGCTTTACTTTCTTTAACCTGACAAATTGATTTTTAAATTCTACTGAAAGAATATATTCATGAATATAATATTGAAACAAATGTTGAAAATTAAAGGGACAGGCTACTAGATACTAAAACATATTTCCAAACTACTATAATTTAGGAAGTTTGCTGCCAACCTAGGAATGAAAAAACAGATTACTGGCCCAGAACTCCAGCAATCAGAGTTTACCATATGCTAAGGTGGGCAACTGCAATAGGTGGGAAAAGACAGACTAATTAAGTAGTCTGGGAACCACTGGCTAAAAATGAATACACCAAAATAAATTCCAAGTGGATTAAATGTTTAAATGGAAAGATGAAACCACAATAGAACTAGGAGAAAATATGAGTGGATATTTATGTCATATCATGGTGAAGAAGGTCTGGGTAAACATAAGTCCAAGAGCAGAAATTACAAAGTTAAAGATTGCTAGATCATTTGACTATATAAGTTTTAAAAAAACTGTAAATAAGAAAAGGCAAATGAAAAATTGAGGAAAACATTTGCAAAATATATGATAATGTTTCCAATATATGAAAAGAGCTCTCATAAATCAGTAACAAAACAGTAATACTGCAACAGAAAAATTTAACAAGCAAATGGACAGAAAATTATCATCAGAATATGAAAAAAGCTTTCTATAATAATTTTATTAGTAATTAAAGAATACAAATTATAATGAGTTTTACCAAATTGGAAATATTTTAAAAGTAATAATGACTCAGAGAGAATGCAGCAGATGGGCATTCAAGTTCTCTAATTTGGGGTAACCTTTCTGGAAGACAGTGTGACATTGTGCATTAACAGTGTTCAAGACGTGCCTGTCCGCTGACTCAAAAGCTCCATGTTTGGGCGTTTACCTTAAGAAAATAACACAGGATAGGAGGTGGAAAAAGATCTGGTAGCTCTTTATGATGTTTAACAAATATACATTTTTTTTAAAGCCACAGAATGGAGTTTTATGTAGCCATTGAAATAGTGCTACAGAAATATGTTTCTGGCATGGAAAGATGTAGTAGATGTATTCAGTGAAAAAAATAACCCTGTTTTTAAAATGATATGTATAATACCATTTTGTAAAAATCACACCATCTTTATAACCACACAGTAATCTATGAACCACGTTTTTCTCTGGCCACTGGAGATTGGGGGCATTTTTTTCCCTCTCCCTTTGAGCCATATGTATTTATTCTTTATTATCTTTTAAACTGTGCTTTATTTAGGTCTAAGCTGGGAAAGCGTCATTCAATAGTTACAGGTTACAAGGAGGTTTAGGGAATATGTATTTATTCTTTACTAAAATACATCATGCCTTTGAAATAAGAAAGTCATTATTGAACTTGAAAACATTTTCCTGAATAAAAGAAACAGCAAATAAGTATTTCTATGTACCTCATTTGTACATTTTGACAAATCTTTATGTCATAAAACAAAAGAAGAATAATCAATCTGGAAAAAAGAAAAGATTCTGGGCCACGAGAGAGGTCGGAAAAGTGTTAACATTGCTTGGCTGCTTTATGTTAAGCGGAAATCTTAGTTGAAAATGGCAAGCCCCGACTCAAGCTAGCTGACCAGGAAGGAGAGTTGATTCAAGGACACTGAAGTACTTCAAATAATTGAGAGAAGATTGTCCAAATGAGCCCTTACCAAGGGCCAGGGGTGGGGTGTGCACGGTGCTCGGCCTCCAGCAAGCAGAGACACAGTCCTGCCCCTCTTGGAGGCCAGGCTCTGCCGTAAGAACAAGGTAGCCCAGATCTCAGTGGCTTAAAACAATCAACGTGTTTCTCTCTTGCTGCATGTCCAGGGCAGGTCAGGGCAGAAGCTTCCTTTCCCAGAGTCTCTGCCACCTTGGAGTTATCTCCACCCTTTGGACAACGTGGCCTCCAGGTTTTCAATGGAGGCGAAGAGAAGATGGAGGCACCTCAGTGGCTCTTAAGTGCCTCAGACCTGACATGTGCAATTACATTCCCTCTCGCCACAGCTTATCCTTGTGGCTCAGCTCAGCTGCAGGGAGGGCCAGGGAACGTGTGTGGTTATTTGGGAAGCACTCACTGTGACTCTCATAGATAGCCAACTGACTCATAGGGATCAGGGGAGAGATGAAACAAGGCGTTGAAACTGAAGGGCTTTCTAGCTTCTCCCTATGTTTATAAAAAAATTCCAGTACCCAAAATACTCCACTCCACAATTATTTTATTTTATAGGCAAGACTTCATTTCCTCATTTGTAATCTTAGTAGATCTTTATAACGAGCAAACTGTTAACTGTTATCTAAGATACATATGAGAATTATATGTACTCTCATTCTCTTTTTAATAATGAAGCTTGAATAACAGCAAGGGCTAACACTGTAGGGATGGGTTCCAAATTCCTTGCTAGAGTGAAATACAAAAGAACAAATGTGTTTTGATTCAAAAGCAGGTTCACCGTAATAATAATGCTGATGGTTAAAACTGACCTGGCCAATCCGGGTGAATGAAGCCCCTCACAATTCACCAAAAAAAGTAGCAGGTCAGGAGGGGCAGGCCTGGCAGAGCTGGGTACAATGGAGCTGTCAGGGTAGCCATTCCTTCTGCACCAGCCAACTGCCTGAACCTGAAACGGAAGTGTTAACTCATGGAGTGCAAGTCCGTCCATCCTCTGTCTTTTCGTCACTTAGGCTTTTAGTAGCACTTGTTGGGGAAGAAAAGTGTGTTCATTTTATTCCTAATTGTATAGAGCAGCTGATCAGAGTCTGCATGACTTCTGGAACAAAGAATGTATTTCAGACCTTCCTTAGTTCATTTAAAATTCAACAGATGTCAATTGTGGCACATAAACACTTTCTCCCTAGGTGATGGATTAAGGCAAATGCACTTTGTCTGGCATGAAAGCCACAATATATTGGGTGTGGGAAGACCATTTTTTAAAAGGAAAGAGAGAAAGAAAGGAAAAACCATTCTGACTTAAAATCCTGTAATAACGGAAGAAAACCAGTTTCCACAAAGGCACATTGTCCTGGAAAGCTTGGCTGGTGTAGGGCGCCACCTACTGGCCACGAGTAGATACGCAAGGGCTGTTTCAGCGGCACACACCGTCCTACCGGAACACAGAGGCAGTGAGGGTGATTGAGAATGCGATTCACCTGGACTTCATGCGGGATGAGACGTCTTCAATGAAACCCTAGGAGACCCCCTGAACCTCTCTGAACCCCAGGATCCTCATCCAAAGGGAGGTTCCCAAAGCCTTTTTGTGGGATTGCTGAGAGGTCTGAGAGAGGGTGTATTTGAAAGCGGGGGGGGGGGGGGGGCACCAAACCAAGGCTCTCGGATCAGATATCCGCCAGCGGCTATGCACCACCGTGAGACCCTTTGCATTGTGCTTTACTCCTTATGGTAGAGATACAGGTTCACAGGTATGTTTCTCAACAGTAAGAAAAATAACGGTGTGACAGGAAGACAAATGGCAGGTGATGGCTACCCTCAAGCTTGCAGAGGCGAAGGGGTTGTGAGCTCTGGCGAGCTGGACACCACTAGCCTGGTCTGGGGGCGGCCACCGTCAGCTCAGCCAAGGGCCAGTTTCCTACTTGACAAAAGAAACCACCTACCCACGGGGCAGCTCCTGCTTGGTAAAGTGTCTCAATTTTTTTAAACATCATAGGGGCTAAATAACTCATATATGGGAGCCGAATTCAGCTTGTGGGGCTCCAGCTGGCTGTCTCTGTGTTCGTTTCCTAGAAGTGGAAGAAGACAGGGTGCTAGGAATGAGCCTGCTGTCTGTGAGCTGCGGGGCCTGGAGACAGGGACGGCCTCTCCCCCGTTATCAGCTGCCCTTCCCGCTGCCCCGCTCCTTGGGACAACGCTCCCTGAAGCGCCAGGCTGCCCTGCTGCGCCTCCCTCCCCGAGAGCCTGGTCGTCACTGGTGGCCATGGGCAAGAGCGCCAGCCAGGGAGTCAGACCCACGGAGACCAGCACTCGCAGTGTGGCCTGAGGCAGGCACCCCACCCCTCTGAGTCCGTGTTTCTCTGTTTGGAAAGTGGGAGACAAGCACCCTCCCTGGCTTCTTCTCAGGATGCTGTAGGAGGCAGTGCTTTGTGAACCGGAAAGTGCAGAACATAACTTGGTTAGGTCAGAACTATGCTGTCTACTTTGAACAATCCTTAAGGATCAGAAGTGCAACATTAAGAGGAGACCATCCATTCGCTATATCAATCATTCGTTAAGCAAATATTTACTGGTCATCTGCTATGTGCTTGGCATGTCTGAGCAGTGACTAGGACAAACGTGGGTCTTCCTGTCCTGGAATGTAGGTTCTGGAGAAGGAGGCAGACTCAGAAAAGGGAGAAAGAAAAGAAGGCAGGAAGGAGGCGGGGAGGAAGCTTGAAATCAAGTTGGCTATGATGAGAGTGTGTACACCACCACCACTGGTAAACTACAGACTGGGGTCCTTCCCGAGGATTGACATTAAACGTTTACTATCAACCACTGTAAGTAGAGGTCGGATCCCACAGTGAGGGGCCCCAAGGGATTCTGAGCACAGCAAAACATGATTGCCATTTATTTTATCCACTTTTCAAAGGCTGCTCTTCCACCACGTGGCAGCAGGAAGCCACAGCCTAGCAGGCCATGGTGGGAATCCAGGCTGGGGCTGGAGGAGGCCTGGGGCTGCTGGTGAGGGAGTGGTGAGATGCGGCTGGGCTGACACAGGCGTTGGGGCAGGGCTGACAGCATCTGTGGACAGACAGGCTGTGGGGAACATGGGGCCTGGCTGGTAATAGCACAGACACTCTCCGTGTACAGGGAGCACAAGGTCTAGTGCAAAAACAGAATAGGCAGTCGGCTAGGAATTTCACAAATCAGGTTAGTTATCCTGATTATTGATGGCTTAGAACACAGTGAACCTCATGGGGACTTAACCTTGTCTGAAATGACATTTAAGCTTTGTCAGGGTGAGTATGGCACAAATACAAAGCCATGGGAACATGGCAGCATTTCCTTCATAACTCTGACCTGGATAGGCAAACGTCTAATCCCCAAACACGTCAGAAGTTGGTAATGCACTGTGTAGGGAGAAATCGGCAATGTGCGAGCAGTGCCCGGC
>JAQQAC010011420.1:49195285-49248902 GCA_029783875.1 Phataginus tricuspis | reverse complement strand
TTTTGTTTTTACATTCTTATTGCAGAAAACTCGAACAATTCAGAAAGAATAAACAAGAAAATAAAAACTATGGAAATGCTACCATCAAAAAATAAGCATCATCACCATTGGTGAACATTCTTCCTCTTATGCATTCAGGCATTAATACATGAGAATAATATGTGCCTTTTCTAAACAGCGATGTATACTAGACCTCCTGACATGCTCATATATGTCATCTTTTTCTAATGTGATGTGAGCAATAATCATTATCACCATATGAAGCCAAAATGCTGAAAGTCTGCAGAATCAAACTCAAGCCACTGCTCTTCACTCACCTCCACCTTATCTTATATGAAGTATCTGCCTTTGGTCAGACTGTGGAAGGAACCCTAATCTTGGAATCAAAAGACCTTGGTTCTGGTACTGACCCTATTTTGAAAACTCTGGGCCATCACTTGAACTGCCCTAAGTTTCCATTTTTCTCTTCTGTAAAATAAGAGTGGTATGTATGCGTCCTGCCTGCCTTTTCCATTCAGTAAAGGGGCCTTAGGGCCTGTGCACTAGCTATGCCCTCTGCCAAAACTGCTAGAAACCGAGGACAGCAGACCCCTCCTTGACCTTCAGATTCTACAGGCCAGTGAGGAACAGAGGTATAGAAACAGGAAATCACAAAACACTGTGTCAAGAGCTACCTGTACCCTGGTACTTCAACAGTCTGTTTTCAACCCAGTATCCACAGCAGCCCTTTAAACTCATCAGTCAAATCACGCCCCTACTCTACTCAAAACCACTAAAGTGACCCTGACCTACAGGGGTTTTGGCGATCTGGCCCCCATTACCAACATGTCCTCATCTCCCACTGCTCCCTCCCTCCCTCACCCCATCTACCACACTGGCTTCTTGTCGTTTCTCAAACTCCCCAGGCATACTTTTCCCTCAGGCCTTTGCACTGGCTAGCCCCTCTATCCAGAATGTTCTTCCCCAAGATGCCAACATGAATTCCTTCTTGGCCTCTTTCAAGGCTTTGCTCAATTGCAGTTTTCTAGGTAGGCTCTGCTCTGACCATCCTACTTAGAGCTGAAACCCCATCCGTGCAGCAGCTTCTGCTCTCCCTTGTCACTCTGTCCTATTTCTGCCTTCTGATATACTCTACACTTCACTCCATATTCTGCTTATTGCCTTTGTCTCCTATTGGAATGTCTGCTCTACAAGGGCAGATATTTTTGTCTGCTTTGCTGATACTCTGTAGTGCCTACAATGCTATTTAGCATGGTAGATGCCAAATAAGTGTTTGTTGAATTAACTGGACAAGGCCACATAGAGATGGGAGAGGGGCGGGTTGCCCATCACGCCCCCCGGGTGCAGCCTCCCCCTGCCCTGTGAATGGCGTCTTCTGAAATGAGCAGTGTGCAGGTTTCAGGGCTATTTGCAATTTCTAAAACAAACCATGGGATTACTTTGTCAGAGTATACATTATTAGTAAAAACATTTTTCTAATAATAAAAATATGCAAAAAGATAAAGAAAAAATTGTCTTAACTCCTTCAACGTAGACATAATATTGCCATTAACACTGGCTGAGCACTGTTCTAGATACTTCTCAGTGTAAACATACACACATAAACCTTCATTTCAAATAAGTCGTGTCACATTATATATCAAAGTGGGGTTTTTTTTAGTATATTATGATGGAACACTCCATGTCAGTAAATGCAAATCTATACATCTCTTTAATTCAGGGGTGTGCAAATTAAGGCCCATAAGTCAAATCTGTTTTTGGTGGGTTTTTTTTTTTTGTAGAGTTTTACTGGAAAACAACCATGCCCATTACTTTAAATATTGTTTAAATCTGCTTTCATGTTATAATTTATCTTTATATCAAGCCTTCAATATTTAAAATCTGTACTTTTACAGAAGAGTTTAACAACCTTTGCTTTGCTAAATAAAATGCAAATAAATACCCTAATTGAATTATTCTCCTATTGGTACACATTTAGCTTGTTGCCAATTTCTTTGGGTGAACATGGTCATATATGTCCAATAGAAGTACAGATTTCTAGATCAGTTTATTGAATCACATCTATATATCTGATAATGGGCTAATGTCCAAAATATATAAAGAATGCAAACAAATCAATAGCAATACCAATAATAACCCTATTTTTAAAAATGAGCAAAGACCCTAAATAGACATTTTTCAAAAAGAAAACATGCAAAAGACCAACAGGTACATGAAAAAGTGCTCAGTGTCACTAACCATCAGGGAAATGCAGACCACAGCAGGGATGAGAGGCCGCCTCACACCGGGAATGGTCAGCGTCAAAAAGACAAGAGACCACAAAGACTGGTGAGGCTGTGGCCAAAGGGGAACCCTTGTGCACTGTTGGTGGGGCTGTAAATTGGTGCAGCCATTATGGGAAACAGTATGGGGGTTCCTCAAAAAATTAAAAGTAGAACTACTATATGATTCAGCAATCCCACTTCTGGTATATATCCAAAGGAAATGAGATCAGTATCTTAAAGAGATATCCGTGTTCACTGCATTACACACAATAGCCAAGACATGGAAACAGTCTAAGTGCCCATTGGATTAAAAAATGCGGCATATACACAATGGAATATTATTGAACCATAGAAAGAAAGAAATCCTGCCATTTGGGCCAACATGGATGAACCTTGAGAGCATTATGATAAGAGAAATGAGCCGGATCCAAGAAAGACCAGCTCCACAGGACCTCGCTCACAGAGGGGATCTAAAAAGGCTGAACTCGTAGAACCAGAAAGTAAACTAGTGGCTGGCAGGGGCTGGGGGATGGGAGAAGCGGGGAGGCATTGGTCAAAGGTTACAAACTTCCAGTTATAAGTTCTGGAGATCTAATGTACAGCACAGGAACTATAGTTAATAATACTATATTGTGTATCTGAAATGTGCTAAGAGTAGATTTTATGCATTCTGAGCACAAAAAAAATTGATAATGTGAGGTAATGGATGTGTTAATTAACGTGACTGTGGTGATCATTTCACAGTGTATACGAATATTAATCACATCATACATGTATATATCACATTATACACCTTAAAAAATCACATTATACAACCTAAATAGATACAGTTTTTATTTGTTAGTCATATCTCAATAAAGTTGGACAAAACCAGTCAATTAATCCACTTTGTGTAAAAAAATGAAAACAGAAAAAAGAGTAATTTCAGTGAAAAGAAATTTCAGTGAAATAAAAAGAAACACCAAATACTGGAAATGGTTTTATTGCATTGTATAGAATATCAATCAAGGGATTAAACTGGCTTGAGATTGCTCTGGAAAATATTTTTATGAAAATTCATCCACATTGGAGGTAAGATTTCTCTAGATCCAGAGCTGGACTAATAACTTTCTACTCATTGTCAGACTTTCATCATTAGCCTTTTTCCACAGCTTTCTGAGGTCTCTGGAACCAGTAAGGCCCCAAGGAAAAGGAAAATGGAATGCATTTTCTACCAGTTGCTCTGAGCAGAATCTGCTTTGCAAGTAAGTGTCAGCCAGTTTTAAGATTCCTCACCCTGACTTTTACCAGAGAAGATTAAAAACCCTTCTGCATACATGCCGCTCGTTTCATGCCTGTGAGTCCCAGGGGCAGGCATTGTTGCACCACTTCAAAGTCTTTTTATAGTGTAAATGTAATAGCAAAGAAGAGAATATTTTACTATTTAATGACACAATTTTACACTTGAGTTTGATTTATAGGCCAAATTATTTTCACCCTTCTATTATTTCTTTACTTGGCTTCTGGTGAGGATTTTATAATGTTTTGCCAATTAGCCTTATTTTTACTAGAATACTACGTTTATCAAAGATTTTCTATATCAGAAAAACAAACAAGGGGGAGCTACAAAACAAAAATCAGAAAGCAGCTATGGCCTCTGTGGGGTGTAGGCACCAGCGTGAAAATACCAGGGGCAAAATATGTCCATTTTATTACTGGTATAATTTCCTGCAACCTCATTTAAAAACATTGTTCTCCAAGTTAAATTATGTAGAAAAGAAAGCATGAGAGGTAAGAAGCAGGGAAGAAAAGTGCTGAACCAAGAAAGTAACATCTCCAACAGCATCCATGATCCCATTACCTTCTCTCCTTATCAGGAGGAAAGCCAACGCTGCAAAATTCCAAGGTTCCATAAAAAAACAAACTGTCTGAAATGGCTGTGGTCATATTTGTGAATCTTGATTTTCTTAAGAAAAAAATTAACTCAATAAACCTGACCCTGAGCATCTTGAGGGTGGGAATGTTGTGTTATCTCTATAGTCCCAATACTTCGTAAAGAGCTCTTTTTGAGCAAATGAATGGGTGAGGGAAATAAGAACCAACCAACCATGAATGTGTCAGTAAAAATAACTCATTATTTAAATATTTGGAACTTGTTTGTCCATTTAGCTCAGTGGTTCTCAGTCTCAGCAGCACACTAGAATCCTTTAGAGAGTTGTTTTTCTTAACTTTTTCTTGATGTATTATATACAGAAAAGTACATATGGCTTGGGGAGCTTTTAAAAATGGCTGCCTCCTAGGAGGGTTAAAATTTAAGACTGATGATAGTGTTGTGGCAAAAATGTAGAGCAGCCTAACACTCACACATTGATAGTGGGAGTGCAAAATAACACAACTATACTTTGGGAAACAGTGAGGAAGTTTCTTGTAAAGTTAAACAGACAAGTACCATATGACCCAGAAATTCTACTCCTAGGTGTTTACCCAAGAGAAATGAAAACATATATCCACACAAAACCTTTTACATGAATGTTCATAAAAGCATCATTATTAACTGTCTATAACTGGAAACAGCCCAGATGTCCATCTGGTGGTGAAAGGATAAACAGAATGTGGTCCTTCTGTACAACGGAATACTAATCAATAGTAAAAAAAGAATAAACTGCTGAACAGGTAGCAGTATGATGACTCCCATAAACATACTGCTGAGTGAAAGAGGCCGAAGTGCTCAATTCCACTTATGTGAAATTCTGGTGCTTACAGTGTCACAATTATGGTGACAAATCAGATCCGCGGTTACTGGGGACTGAATGGGGGTTATTTGGGGATGATGGAAGTGTTGTATACTTAATTGTGGTGGTGTTTGTAGGGAAAATACACGTGTACTTGTTAAACAATTCATGACACTGTACACTTAAAAGAGATGTATTTTACTGTATGCAAGTTACAACTCCAAAAAGTTGATTGAAAAGAAAACTGTTGACACTCAGACTCCACCTCAGGCCAATTAAATTAGAACCTCTGGGCTGGAATTCAGACATTGGACCTATTAAAAAGCACCCTATCTTAGTCCATTCAGGCTGTTGTAACAAAATATTGTAGACTGGGTGGCTTATGCACAACAGATTTATCTTTCCCAGTTCTGGAGTTCTGGTGTCTGGTGTAAGCCCACTTCCTACATGGCCACCTTTTTGCTGTGTCCTCAAATGGCAGAAGGGGAGAGGGGGCTCTCTGGGGCTCTTTATAAAAGCATGAATCCTATTCATGAGGGTTTCACCATCGTGACCTAATCACTCCCAGAGGCCCCACCTCCTAACACCATTACACTGGGGATTAGGTTTCAACATACAAATTGTGGGGACACAAACATTCAGCCCATTGCAAGTTCCCTGGGTGATTCTATGTGTAGCCAGAGTTGAAGACCACTGGCCCTAAATTTAAGAGCATTTTTTGGGAGAAAAAAAACAACACAATTTTTTTAAAAGAGGTATCAGGAAGGATCACAGCTGACTTCTGTTTCTTCCTTTAAACTAGTCTGTATTTTCTATTATGAATCATGTGCATATTTTTGAAAAGACAGTGTTATTTTATTTCTCTCAAACTCTCAAATTTTGTTCTGTCATTCATTTTGGTTCTTAAGTCAGCATCATATTTGTTAAAATAAATCATTACTTGATATTCATTAATCCAAAGTAAACTGAACATCTACCTTATGTAAATATTTTAGAAACTGAAGGAGTAAAAAGAAGGCAATCAAAGGCACAGGTGAAAAAGATGCCCACATTTAGTTTTTATAAGCACCTCCAAATCCTACAGGTGCACAAAGGGGACAGGCGACATGATGCTACCGCATTCTTGTGTGTTTCTGGAAAACAGTCTACAGGTTTCTTAAAAAATTTTAAATATACCTAACATGGGACCCAGCCATTCAATTCCTAGGTGTTTTACTCAAAAGAAATGGAGGCGTATATCCATAGGAGACTTGAACACAAATGTTCATAGCAGCTTTACTTACAAGAGCCAAAACCTGGAGACAACCCAGATGTCATCACCAGGATGGGTGAACACAAACTGTGCTGAGTCCGTATTGTGGAGTACTTACTACTCAGCAATAAAAGGAAGAATGCATCAACATGGACAAATGTAAAAAGAATTACTCTGAGTGAAAGAAGCCAGGCGCAAGAGTATATATTATGATTCCACTGATAGAAATGCTAGAGAATACAAACTAATCTATAGTGACAAAAAGTGGATTCTTTGGGGGGAAATTAATTACAAAGGTGATGGAAATGTTACTTGCCTTAATTGTTGTGATGGTATATGTCAAAACTCTTCAATTGTACAATTTAAATATGTGCAGCTTATTGTATACAATTACAATTGGCCCTTGAACAACATGGATTTGAACTGAGGTCTACTTATATGTGGATCTTTTGTCAATAAATATATTGGAAAATGTTTTGGAGATTTACAACAATTCGAAAAACATTTTCTTTTCTCTAGCTTATTTTATTCTAAGAATACATTATATAATATATATAACATACAAAATACGTGTTAATAGAATGTTTATCAGTAAGGTTTGCAGTCAACAATAGGCTATTAGTAGTTAAATTTTGGGGAAGTCAAAGTTATATGCAGACTTTTTTACTTTATGGGGGCACCAGTGCTCCTAACCGCCACCTTGTTAGAAGGCAACTGTATAATCATGTAGGATTATACAAAGGAAGGCGTACCAAGGCCTTTCAATGGGAAAGAATAGTCTTGTCAGTAAATGGTGCTGAAACAACCACATGCAAAAGAATGAAGTTGGACCCTCTACCTCATACCATATAAAAAAATTAATTCAAAATGGATCAATGGCCTAAATGTAAAAGCTAAAACTAGAAAATTCTTAGAAAAATATACAGGGGTAAGTCTGCATGTCTTTGGACTTGCAATATATTCTTAGATATAACAGCAGAAGCCTAGGAAACAAAATATTGATAAATTAAACTTAATCAAAATCAAACTGTGCATCAAAGGACATTATTAAGAAAGTGAAAATCCAGCTTACAGACTGGGAGAAAATATTTGCAAATCGTATCTTTGATCAGAGTCTAGTATCCAGAAAAAAAAAATGTATATGTAGGTGAATCAATCTATCTATCTACATCTTAAACTCAATAGTAAAACAACCAAATTAAAAAGTGGGAAAAGGACTGAATAGACATTTCTACAAAGAAATACAAACGGCCAACAAGCACCTCAAGAAATGCTTGCCATCATTAGCCACTAAGGAAATGAAAATCAAAACCCTAGTGAGGTACTATTTCATGAGGACAGCTACAATAAAAAAAAAACGAGTGTTGTCAAGGATGTGTAGGAACTGGAACCTTCGTGTATTGTGGTTGGGTATGTAATGTGGTCCAGCTACTGTGGAAAACAGTTTGGTGGGTCTGAAATGACTAAACAGAATACCATAGAAGCCTGCAATTGCACTAAGTATATACCCAAAAGAGTGAAAAATGGAGACTCAAACATGTACTCATGTTCGTAGCAGCACTATTCACAGAGGGGGAGACAGCTCAAGTGCCCATCAGCAAGTGAATGGATTAACGTGGTGTATGCATACAATGTAATATTGTTTGGCCATAAAAAGGAACGAAGTACTGACACATGCTACAATATCGTGCTAAGTGGACAAAACATGCAAAGTGAAAGACAGACAAAAGGCCATATATTGTATGATTCCATCTATGCAAAATTTCCAGAATGGATAAATCCAGATTGGTGGGTGCTGGGAGCTGGAATTGTTGGGGAATGGGGACAAACTGCTGAATGCGTAATGGACTTTACTTTGGAGGGATGGAAATATTAGGTAGATGAGTGGTGGTTGTATAACATTGTAAATGGACTAAATGTCATTAAATTACTCACTTTTGAATAGTTAATGTTCTTATGTGAATTTCACCTCATAAAATCTTTTCTTAAAGAAAAGATTCTACAAGGAAGAAAATGTATTCATTTTTGACACATTTTCCACACTCAACACCAGATCTGTTCTTTGTAAACCACTGTAGTGTAAGGAAAGAGAGTGGCGTGAGGTGGGCTTGAGTTTTAAATGACAATCAGAGAGGAGTTTAGGATAGTGGTTGAACCTGAGGTCTTAAGACTCCTGACTGCAGCTAACTGGCTTGGTGACATTAGGCAAGCTCTTTCACACTTCTGAGCATTTGAGTCCTCATCACTAGAAACAGGGACAGTATCTAACCCTATTAGGGTATTGTGAGGATTTAATGAGGGGAGCTACCTAATGCAGCCTAGCATAGAGCCTGGCATATGGTAAGTTTTAGCTCAATCTATTCTAATAGTAAGTGACTTTATTTTTTCTCTATCAAATGCTAACTTTCCATTTTACTTTCTGGTCCTAGTTATAGCTTCTATGGAGCACAGGTAAAAATATTTCCATCTTTTGTATTTGCGGAGACCACTGTCTATGAGATAGAGGAAAAAGCATTGGCCCAGCTATGCAAAGTCCTAGTCTCTTATTTTTCCAAACCCCAAGGAGTGTACATTTAGGGAAATTGTATCTAAAACCTGGGTATGTCCAGTCCTTCAAGGGAGTTGGTGAAGATCAAATGAGATCATATGCATGAAGTAGCTCTGAAAATCCTAAAGCACTATACATACAAATACCAGGGAATATTTTTGTGATGAAAATCCAGGTGACAAATCCTGCCTGCACTCTGAGCATTGTTGGGGGAGGTGGGGGGTTAGACTGTGCTAAGGAATATTGGCCCATACACATTCATACACTTATTAGACATTCTGTTCAGTCAAGGCCCTCTCAGAAAAAGAGGAGAGCCATTCTAGAATATATTCTGGAAACCCCAGAATAATGAGCTACTTGCTGCTGCCAAAGAAGATGCACAAAATGATAAATCTCAGCGTACAGCATCCCACCCATATGGCATGACCATTCTGTACATAGAATGTTTGCAAAGTTCTAGTCACTAAATGAAAGGGCCAGAGAAGGCCTCAGTAGAAGAGAAAACTTCTGTGGAAGGTGGGTGGGTAAAGCGCTAACCATGTCGATATGTTGCCAAACTTAATCTCACAGCAACCTTATAAAGTAGGTATCAGAATTATTATTTTATAGAGGAAGAAACAGACTGAGAGAAACCTGTCCAGGTTACTCAGGAAGTACTGGGCCTAGGGTCTGAGGATCACATTCTTTTAATGAGACCCTAGTACCTATCCTGAGATGGGTTCTAAAGTAATCACAAGCATAAAGTCATTTAAGAATGTTGACAGTAGCATGATTTATAATAGCAATCAACCAATAAATATTTAAACATTTAGAATTGAAACATAAAAAAATAAAATTCTATTGTCCCTTAGCAAGAGAAAAGAGTAAGTAAACCACGTGATACTCAACTGATATAACAAAACAGCAGTGGAAATAGTCTCCAAGTAAACACGGATGAGTCTCATAATGTACAGCCACAAGAGCAAGTTGCAGTACGAGTTCTTTTAGGGGCTAAAACCATGTACAAATTCAAAACTGTACTGAAGGTCTTTGCTTTTGCAACTAGACAGGAAAAGGAAATAAAAGACATACAGATTGAGAAGGAAGAAATAAAACTGTATTTGCAGATGACATGATCATCTCCATAGAAAATCCTAAGAAACTGAGAAAAAATAACTTAAAACTAACATACAATTATAGCAAGGTTGTAGGATACAAGGTTAATATATAAAAGTCAATTGTTTTCCAGTATATGTGCAATTAACAAGTGGAATTTGAAATCAAAAACACACCATTTACATCAAAATCTCCAAAAATGAAATACTTAGGTATAAACCTAACAAAATATATATAATATCTATAGGAGAAAACCTACAAAACTCTGATGAATGAAATCCCACAACTTAGTAAGTAGAGAGATATTCCATGTTTATGGAAAGGAAGACTCAATATTGCCAAGATATCCCCAACTTGATCTGTAGATTCAATGCAATTCCAATCAGAATCCCAGGAAGCTATTTTGTGGATATTGACAAATTGATTCTAAAGTTTATATGGAAAGTCAAAAGACACAGAATAGCCAATATTATACTGAAGGAGAAGAATAAAACTGATACTACCAGACTTTGTAAAGCTATAGTAGTCAGGACAGTGTAGTGTGGGTGAAGAAACAGATAATCAGTAGAACAGAATGGAGAGCCCAGAAATAGATCCACACAAATACAGTCCACTGATCTTTGACAAAGGATCAAAGGAAATACAATGGAGCAAAGAGAGTCTTTAACAAATGGTGCTGAAACAACTGGATATCCACATGCAAAAAGCTGAATCTCGGCACAGACTTTACACCCTCTATAAAAATTAACTCAAAATGGATCAGAGACCTCAACACAGAATGCAGAACTATAAACTCTTATAAGATAACATAGGAGAAAATCTAGATGACCTTGGGTATAGCAATACTTTTTAGATACAACACTAAAGGCAAAATCTATGAAAGAAATAATCTTTCTTTGCTAAAACGAAAAACTTCTGCTCTACAAAAGACAAATTTTAAGAGATGAGAACACAAACCCACAGACTTACAGTAAATATTTGCAAAAGACACATCTGATAAACAACTGTTATCCAAAGTGCACAAAGAACTCAAAACTCAACAATAAGAAAACAACTGGATTAAAACATGGGACAAAAACCTTAACAGACACCTCACCAAAGATATACAGATGGCATATAAGTATATGAATAGAAGCTCCACATCATATGTCACCAGGGAAATACAAACTAAAGCAATGATAAGATACCACTAGACAACTAATAGAATGGCCAGAATCTGCAACACTGACACCACTAAATTTTGACAAGGGTATGGAGCAGCAGGAGCTCTCATTCATTGCTGGTAAGACTGTAAAATGGTAAAGCCCCTTCAGAAGACAGTTTGGAGGTTTCTAAAACTAAACATATTAAACATACTCTTATCATACAGTCCAGGAATTACACTCTGTGGTATTTACCCAAATGAACCAAAGACTTCTGTCCACTCTGTTTATAGCACATAGATGTTTACAGCAGTTTTAGTCATAACTGTCAAAACTTGGAAGCAACCAAGATGTCCTTTGATAAGTGAATGAACAAATAAACTGTGGTACACCAGAATAGTACTCAGTGATCAAGCCATAAAAACACAGAGGAAACTTAAATGCATATTGCTAAGTAAAAGCAGCCAATCTAAAAAGGCTACATACATGCTCTATTTCTAACCATGTGACATTCTGGAAAAGGCTAAACTTTGGAGATGGTAAAAAGATCAGTGGTTGCCAACTGAGGGGGGTGAGGTTGAAAGATGACTAAGTGGAGCCCACAGGATTTATAGGACAGTGAAAATACTCTGTATGATGCTATAATGATGGATTCATGTCATTATGTATTTGTCCAAACCCATTGTCAAATGCACACCACCAGGGGTGAACCCTAAAGAAAACTATGTGCTTTGGGTGATTATGATTTTGATCGGTTCATTGGCTGTAACAAACATACCACTGGTAGGGGATGTTGATAATGGGGAGGCTATGCGTGTATGTGGTCGGGGGCATACGGAAAAGTACCTTCCTCTCATTTTGCTATGGACCTGAAATTGCTCTAAAAAATAGTCTTTAAAAAAGCAAAATTATGAACACACACACATGTGAAAAGAAATAACAAATCGTTTGGTGGATGATAAAACCAAAATTCAATTTAATGGTAACATCTTGTTGAGTAGGAAGAGGGTATGTGATAAGAGAGGGCATATAGAAACTTGTAAATTAGTGGAATGTCCTATTTCTTAAATTAGGTATATACTATTCTTTTAAAGTATACCTACTTTTACACTTTTACATGAATTATGTCAATTTTAAAACTCAATACACACACACAAACACAACATGGACCTCAATATGCTCAAAATTATCTCTGGAATTTGATTTTTTAACATATTTCCAATATTGATTATTATTCTGATTAAGGATGAGACATAGTTAATTCCGAGGCAGGAAAAGGAGTGATGGCAGGTCACACTTTTCTAAAACCTAAGGATAATACCTCTTACTAAATGTTGCCAAGAGGGCCAGAGGCATAGCTCTATCCTTCAGGAGGCAAGTACAGTATCTCTGCCTCCACCGCGTTCACTCAACCTGCTCCCAGCCAAACCTAATCCCTCACCCTTGGCTTGCCTGCACTTGGCCTTAAAACCCAGCTTTGCTTCTTCAGTCACTCCCTTGTACCATTTGTTTTTGGCCAGAAGTCTTGGCTTTCAAATTTCATTCAATCTATTCTTCAGCCGATTCATGGGTTATCCTTGCCTGTGGACAGCTGGCACTCCTGAACACAAGCTCGGCAGAGAAAGATGAGTTAAGCCAAGAAAATCCCTTCTGAAGAAGTCAAAATGGGCTCAAACAGGGTTTTTCTCCAAATCCAGCTATCCCAAAACAAGAGGTAGCCTGGGGTGATAAACTGAGAGATCCCCATCTGGGGCAGTATTTCTGAGTGTTGAAGAGGTCAGAATCCTCTGAGGGACTTATTAAAAATACAGATTACTGGGTCCACCCAGGCCTGCAGAGTGAGAGCATCTGAGAATGGTGCCTAAGAATCTCCATCTCTGAAAGCACCCTAGATGATGGTTCTGCCGTCCTCAGGCTTCCCTGTGGGCTGGTGCCACTGAGGAAACTTGCCCCATCAAATACAGGGCTGATCTAATCCTGAATATAACCTTGGCTGCTGAGCGTATATATTTTTTTGTCAAAGACGGACACAACACTAACCAGAATTAAGAGCAGCAACCAAGTCAAGTTCAGAAAAAAAAAGTACAGAGTTAAAACTTTTTCTCACTTGGCAAATGTACTATTAAATACTGTTTTAGATTCACTCACACTGTGAGCAGGTACAGCACTAGGTAAGGGATCAGCTTAGATAAAAACAAAGAGAAAATGGCCTCTGTGTTTTAATTACGGCTCTCCATTCCCACTGGTCCACTAAGATTTATTCAAGGTGGGGGGGGGGTGAACACAGGGGAGGTACTCAAAAGAATTGGCAGTATTAATATTATTAAGTATTTTTATGTAGTGTGCAAGGGCAGAGGGGACCAGCCCTCTGTAAATGCCTCATCTGGCTGTACCAGTGCCGATCAGTTGACTGTCAGCCCTACCTTTCTTCTGTAGTAGTTTCATCCATGATTGGGTAAGAATATGTCTCTATTCATTTTATTTTGGGAAAAGACAATAGATGTAGATAGAACCATAATGTATTTTTGGTAGATTTTTCTGTTAAGAGAAAACCAACTAAGGATTCTAAAACCTCCGACTTTCTGAACTGCTTGAAATACTGCTATTGCTTCGAATTTGTAGAGAGCTTTCATGACCCCAATATCCTAGTCATGCATTTATTCTAATGCTAACGACCTAGTGAACTGGTTGGTATCTGGGAGTTTTAAATGTGGGAAGAGGTATATTCCTGGCACAGCCTCAGTGGAGATGCACATAATATACAAAATCTCCATGTGCGTTGGGGAAACGAACTACAGACTCAACTGGAAAACTTTCTATTTCAGACCAGTTAAAAACATAAAATATAGCTACTGTAGAGCTTAATTGTACAGTGGTAGTTTCAGCTCCTGCACTGAGACAATTTTTTGCATTTTCTTGGGATTGGCCCACAGCTACAGCTATATTGGACAGATGTTTTTAACTCTAAATGCGATGTGGAATTACCTATCATTTCTTTGCTATGCAGATTGAATATTTTGCATGAGCATTCAAAATCGCATGTTTATAGTTTGAACTTCTTACGTTTATTGTCTTCTACCACTGAATGTACTATCTACAGATGGGAAACTCAGTCTTTGATGATGGGTGGTGAAGAACTGCTCAAAAGATTCAGTCACAAACAGAGGCACATATTACATATAATGTTGGGAAGGGCTAGATTACACACTTATCAATATATGTACAGAAGCAATCCTCATCTAGAAGTGTTTCAGGGATTCCAAACGATCATACTCAACAGCTGGGCCTATTTGCAAGACTTGGCCAATGGAAAACACTGCCACTTTTCTCCCCCTTGGAGTTCCCCACCCTGTCTACTGCCATCTTTGTGGAAGCAGAGTGGGTGCTGCTGTAATGCTGCTGCTCTTTATTACCCTCAAAGAGCAGCAGCAAAAGCAGGGAGGACAATTAAGCAATGTGGCAGCCCATTTTTATGACTCTACCTTTAAAAACAATGAAGAAAATTTTAGAGATGAGGGTAGCAGGCTTTACAACTATAGGGAACTGCTGTGGGGTATTTTATTTTTGAAATTACTTCCTTGCAGTTTAAGGGTGCTAATCAACACTGAATAATTATTTAACCACCAAAAAGGTAACACGTTCTTTAGGCAAAGAAAAAGACATGAAGAATACACTTCCTACAAGGGTCACCAGCCTTTTTGGAGTTGCTTGATTTTGCCCTAACGTGTAACTTTTTACAAAAAAAGTGCTCAAATTTGTTCAATCCTGAAGACCTGGTTTTGTGTTTAGAATTTTGTGTTAATTCTCAAGTGAAAATATACCTGAAATATGAACAGGTTTAAAGCAACTGTTTTAAGATATAAATAGCTGTTTTAGGGTTTTGAGTAGAACCTTATTTAGCGTAGTCAGGGTTTAAATTTTCTGGGTTAGTAGATATGTATGCGCGTATACATACACACCCATGCAACATTCAAGGATTACTAATCTTCAGCAATTATACTTCAAACATCAAAATGTATCTAATGATTCAGAAGGCACTCTTTTTTATCTTGCAGAACCTGAGTATCAGAATTTTTTGGTAATGAGTCAGTCATGAGATAGAGCATAAGCATCCAAAGGGGGGCATTTCCTATGGCCTCAGCTTCTGGAACTGGAAGTACTGCAACTAGGACAGGAAGAGGTGGTGTAATGATCTTCTGGATGCATCCTCATCTGAAGTAAACAAATGAAAATCTATGCTCTATTATTGACAACTTCAATATCCCCAAGTAAAAAGGTCACAGAGATTAGGCCCAAAGTATGCAGTAGACAAAATGGAGTTCATGGAGTCCAAAATGAGAGGACCTTGGCCATGAGAGACCACAGTCATATATGACACTCCAGCATGCCTAGTAGGTACAGCTCTATTGATGCATGGCACTGGAAGTCACAGTTAATCATTTCCAACTCATAAAAAGGGTTGTTTTCTTATGAAAACCTCTAACTTCCTAAGTAATACAATGTCCCAAAACTTGCTTTTATAAACGGAATCTGCCAGGTTAATAAATTGAACAATATTTACATTTTTGAATTTCAAGGATTTAACCCCTGTCACATACTACCCACCCAACTCCCCATTTCTTTAGGTAATATGGAGTGAATAAGTAGGTCCAAACACTTTTGGGAAAAAAAAGTTTATTTATTTTTATTCATTTATGCAAAGACAGTTTCAGCAACAGGTAATAGGAACTTACTTCTAACTTTAAAATTAATTTTCCATTTTGAAAGGACTTTGTGTCATCTTTCTACCTTACTCTTTTAAATACTTCAGTCCAACAAAACAGCAGACAAATACAAAGTTTATTTCCCTACTTTTCTTAAGGCCATACTGGGATAATTTGAATTGGCTCTTTAGACCTTAATATCACCTGTAGTAATCTGGAGATTTAATGACAGAATGATACACACACAATAAAAGAACATAGAATTCTTAAAAGGACAAATTTCAGGGCACTTTCAAATTCTGAGGCATAAGTAAGCCCTCTTGGGGATCCTTAAGTTAAAAGCCTCTTCTCTTCAGATTCAGAAGGAAAACTGCAGAGTAAGACAACAAGAGGCACTAATGAGAAGGCCCAAGGTAACTGCAATAGGCTAAGGTAAATGGTGTCTCCATGTGGTAGCAAAGGGGCCAATGTAAAGAAGGCTAAGCAGCCACTTTAAACTCATGTCTGCAGTGAGTCATATGATGTAATACAAGGGTTTCCATTAGAAAGGATTACCCACCCTACTGCACATCTGCCTAGAACAGGGTACTGACTAGAAAAGCAAGACAGTGGGTACAGCAAACACGGCTCTGGTGCTCTAGCTGCTTGTCAAGATACAATGTCTAACAACAGGGAGATTAGCTAATCTAGAAATGGATTGTTAACTCTGACTCTAGTACATTCTTGGGATATGCTTACTAAACAACTTTTGTGTTTTAGAAATGCCAAAATTACTTGAACTCTCCTGGACATATTTTACTTTAATAAAGGGAATATAATAGGCTAATAACATAAAAATCTATTTGATCTTTAACAAGTAACTAATAGTTTCATATTTTTATAAAAAAATTCCTTTCAGATACTCTGATTAAACTTCAAGTGACATAAAAAAATTTTCAGCATTCTTTAATACTAATATTTAGTACAATTTAAGATACAGCCATCGAGTTTAGCATTTCAAGGAAAAAAGAAAAAAAGGAGAATGGTAACTCACTGAGAAGCTTATGTTCCTAGTAAAATTTAGTTTGTCTTGGATTAAAAAAAAAAAAATTAGGCCCAGAATTTTAGTTATCCTAATTGCCGACCCAATCAAATAGCATATCTATGTGTGGATTCCAGATAAAAGATAAATATTTTGAATAAACATAAGACCCACTGATTGGACTGTTTTGTTTAGAATCTGTCTTACTGGGTTTAGATAAGGAAGACGTCAATAAAGTTAACTATATGTTGAGTTTCACTGATTAAAAATGTAGTTTTAAAAACTCTTGCTTTTGTGGTAAATTTCTAGACAAATAATAAATGTTAAGCAGAATATTGTAAATATTGTAATGTTCACTGTTACTTGTTGGAGAAATGAAATGCTTGAATTCAAACTATCAAAATTCTGACCTTTCAAAATAGTAGGTTTTCTAAAACAAGTTTTTGAAAATCAGCATTTACTTTCAAACTCTTAAAATGTTAATTTGTTAAAAAAATCCTTACAGATATATCTTAAAGTTACTCCTTACAGTCTCTATTATTTTTTACTTTCAACTATATAATTCAATACAGAACGTTTCTAAATAAACATCTAATGAAAAACAGTTTCAGTGTAAAGTAAAACTAGGCCATCTAATATAACTTATGTAGAAAGTCTGAGTGCAGTTTATATAAATTCAGCATTAAATTTATATAATAGTGAACAACTTTCAGTCTCTTAATATTCAAAACCAACAACTTCCAATGAGACTAGAAAGTTAGCAGAGAGAATCAAACAGATTTAAGCACTGTCCGACTTCTTCTAAAGTGATGCACCCTTTTATCCTAGAAAAGACAGAAACAGTTCTTTATACTTCATTGAAAATTTCCTAATATCACTATGACCTAAGAGTTGCAAAATACTTAAAGGATTTATTTTAGTTTTAAAAACTATAATGAGAGAAAAGTGATCCTTTTTGGGAAGCATTCCTTAACTTAATTTTAAAAAGTACTGTTTTCACTAAAAGAAGTGCATATGGGAGACTTCATAGCTTGAGAATAGCACTTCATTTCAGTCTGAAATCCTAGGTTTTTAGGTTAAAAAATAGAAGTTTTGGCATATTTTAAGGCATATCCTTATCCTGTGATGGAGATCCATCATTCTTTAGGAAATAAAGAGAAAAATAAACAACATATCCGTAACTGTCCCGTCACTTATGCTGCTGGCTGATGGGCAGATGGAGGAAGGCAAGGCATTCAAAGAGGAATGGAGCTGAGTAAACTAGTAATAACCTAATAGTATCTTCTCTACTTTTTCAGCTACATTTTTAACTCTCTGTGTTTAGTCCTTTTCCTAGGAATTAAATTCAGTTTGTCATATAAAGAAAGGTGATTTCTGGAAATTATGTCATCTGCAACAGGGTAATATCCTATTTAAGTTAAAGCGCAGAAAATTGGTCACAAACTCAAATACCTTCAGAGGTCAGGTAAAGATATGAAAGATTTTGAAGGAGCTGGAATTATGACAACAGAGTGGAATTTACTATGTATACCCTGCCTCAATGCATTCAATTTCAATGAAAACAACAACAATGTTTAGCTTATCAAAATAGGTCTAGATGCCAGACATCTGCAAACTACCAACTTCTGACTCATAGCCCAGAGGAGCAGAAAACTCTGGAAGGCTTTTGTCTAATACCAGGTGAAAACTCAAGTTTAAAGACTGTATCATTTAAGTACTATCTATTTAACCTTGAAAACTTTGGGCAAGGTAAGCTGTCATATAGCCCCGGTTCCTTCCTTTTAAATTGTATTGTCTATACAGGATGAAACAGCCAGAGAACAAATGTCGACTTTAAATGAGTATGTTTATGCTCCCTGTTGTGAAGATGGTTAAGGACTTAATCCTGTTACAGCTCTACTCTTCTGCATTTATAAAGTCCTTAGACTACCCTTTAAAAAGGCTGTAAGCTTCATCCTATGTAAATTCATAGATGGAAAAAAGCTATTCTCCTTTCTGTTTTAAGACACAAAGCAATGATTAAAAATTTCCCTTTGAATGGAAAATGGTGCTGTCATTTTTGGCAAACTTCTGTCAGTTCCTCAAAACGTTAACAGCATTACTCATCAGAGGCAAAAAAAGAAACAACCCAAAAGTCTATCAAGTGATGAATGGATAAACAAAATGTGGTATATCCATAAGGAAAAGGAAATGAAGTACTGAAACATGCTCTAACATAGATGAACCTTGAAAACATTATACTAGTGAAAGAACCCAGTCACAAAAGGCCACATTTTGTATTATTCTATTTATACGAAATAACCAGAATAGGGAATTCCTCTAAAGAAAGTAGGTGTGATAGATGAGTTGTGGGGAAAATGTAGAGTGACTGAAAGTGGGTGGGGGGTTTATTTTTGGGGGTGATTAAAATATTCTAAAATTGATTGTGACCATGGTGTACAACTCTGTGAATATACTAAAAGTATTTAATTGTACATTTTAAATGGGTGAATTGTATAGTGTGTGAATTTTGTATCAACAAGCATGTTATAAAAAAATGAAAAAATTCCTGTCCTTCTCCCTATGGATAGATCAGTCAGTTCCTTTCCATATTTACAGCCTCAGAACTAAAGGAATTTTAAAAATCTTTAGTCCTATGTTTCTTTATCTTAGACTTGTAAAAACTGGAGTCCCAGTAAGATTTAAGTGATTTGTCTGAGGTGTGATAGAACCAGGACCAGAAAGCAGAACTTAAATTCAAACACCCACATTCTCTTCCACTTTACCAACTCTGAATCAACTTCCATTTCTTTCTACTCAGCTTTTTTTACTGTTTCACATGACCTCTTCTCTCCCCACATTGTTCAGGTATGTCATATGAGTGATCAATTTCTTTTCTTCTCTTTAGTCCATTACCCGTGTACTCTTAAGTTCTGCTTTCTGTTATCTAAAATTTTCTTTTTATATTTGGTCAAGCCAATATTCTCTTTCAACTCACCTCTTTCAGGAAAACTTTTCAATTGTCAGCTTCTGGAAAGGTTTCTTTCCCAAGGACAAACTATACTGTACCAAGTTTGAGCAGCATAAAATATACTGCCAGGTAAAACTCACTCACAATGGTTTACTGGGTTACAGTCAAATGCCAAGAATTCAATTAAATGCTCTACATGAACTCAAACTAAATATACCATAGGAAAAAACAGGATTCATAGCTGACAAATGTGCATCTTATCCTGTATACTATTCCTTTCATTTCATACCTTGAAGTAGTCATCTTGAGTAACAAGTGAGTTTCTATATCTGTTCTCTGGATTAAATAGACAAGATACCACAGTCTGTATGCTTCGGTCCACAGATTTCTGAAACAGAAGTTTTCAGTAATCTAAAGATTATTCCTTTTACTATTAAACATTTTTTAAAAGTTTATTGAATGCACACACTTCTAGCTGAAGAATTCTTATATAATTCGTAATTCTTACCATATATCACTTAATGTGTAACTTCTCTGTGAAATTTAAGAAATAGTTTGCAATCTTAGTTTTAGTGATAGAGCACTGGTTGAAAAAGCTCAATTTAGTAAAACCCTAAGATATTTACTTCAGTTCTTTAATTTTTCCTGTTAGGTAAGAAACAATGAACTTCAGCATTTCAAGAAAAAATATCCAGGATAAAACCTGTTAATTATACTGTACACTATTTTAATGTTTTTTCAAATTTTAATTCATGTATCAAATCAGGGAATTGTTTAGTATAGTTCAGTAGTTCTGAACATCCTATAGTTCATAGTTCTCAGCATTTTTTTCCCGAGAAACACATGGATGAAGTTCACATACTGCAATGGGAATCTTCAACATTATGTTGTGATTTCCCCATATCAACTACTACATTCCCACCCATTCAAAATAGAATTCAAGAGTGACATTATTACAGGAATCTGATCTAAAGATAATAGAGAAACAACTCTGCCTATTTCAGTATTTCAGTTATTACTAAGGACTCTACCACTCTTGAGAGCCACCAAATGTTATGAAAAGAATACCATAATTATGTATTATAATTTAGCTAAGTAAATGTTTGAATTGGTAAAAGACAAGGTAGATATAATTCATACTTCTGGAGAGTAGGATTCCTAAGGAAACTTGCCTGTTGCATCTTACCAAATGTTAATTTCAGTATTTATGAAAGTATGGTTAAAAAAATGAAAATGGAAAGACTACTGAATAGAAGAACAATGAAAAAGGGAAAGACTACTGAATCAGAAACTACATGTATACAATGAAAGTTTCAGGGTGCTGAGATTTCATCAACTTTGACATAAATTGCTGAATTATTAGTCAACTACTAAGCTCTGTAATTTATGGCTTCCATATTTAAATTTGGGCAAACATGCTTGCTTCATAAAGAGCCATTATTAAAACTTGAAAAAAACATGAGACTATAAATATTAGTAAGTAAAATTAGATGTTTGCCTTTTGTGGTCCATTTCCAGAGGATGCAGTAGCTTCATGAACGGAGCATTCACTTGTCAAAACTTCAGCTCCTGGATCAACTTCATTATAGTGGTAGTTAACAGCTGTATAAGTCTACATTTAAAATAAAAGTATGAGTAAAGAGATATCCATTAGATACATTTCTAAGCAATCCATTCTTCAAAATGTTGAGCTGATACTGAAAGTATCAATGTGGTCTTAGTTGAAATGCGGTAAAGTAATCTTTTATTTTGAAATGTCTTCTAAGCTTCAACATGATTAGAATTAGAAGGGGTCAAAGAAAAATAAACTCCAACATGTAGCAAGGCAATAGGAATTTCCCAGTGCCTAAGAATTTTAACTCATGTTACATCCTTCAACTATCCAATCTCAGTGAAAGACAGAAGGTAACAAAGGCTCAAATGCTTTAAGAGTTAGCACCCTCTTTTGTTTTTATCCTGTTCTTATACAATAGCTATTAGTAGCCAAGTATTTCTTTATTGCTCTTCAACAGATTTTTTTATGTGTCAAATCAAGAGGCAGATTCAATTCTAATCCTAGATTTATAAGATTAGAATTAGCACAGGCATTGATACTACCTTTCTTGGATTATGCAATCTATCAACAAGCACATGAGTACTGTTGTATGGAGAGCAGCCATGATTTTCACACACAAAAATAATCTGAGGAACAGCACAGTTCCACCCATAGGAGTATATACTTGCATTGATGAGAAATTAAGAAAACCTAACACATAACGTAAAAGGGTATTTAAAAATATTTCTAGGCATATATATGACTAAAGGTCAAGATATATACGTCAAACAAGAAAATATTAAAATAATGAATAGAGAAGTGTATGTTTGGTTAATTCACCTTACCGGAGGTATAACATAACTCCTGTGTTCCCCAACAGACCACTGTGGTGGCATCTTTAAAAAAAAAGGAAGTAACTATAATTTACATATTCTTATATATTTTCACACAGATGGGAGACAGTGTTGAGGTATTTATTTGTCATGCTGGCTCCTTGAACTTGTTATAATAAAAGAAAAAGAATGGAAGAAAAAAGTACTTTATGTTTATAGTCCCTGAGGGTTTTATTGTTATTTTCATATATAAACCCTACCTTTTCCTCAGTTTTCTGTAGCTGGCTTTCAGGAAAACTCAGAGATTGCAGTTCTTTGAATTTATTATCATAGATATAGTCATGGGTCATAAATATGGTCCTCTCCATGGGCAGAAATTCAGAGAACTACTATCTTGGTAGCCAGATAATATAAACATTATCAAATACAACTGGAATTCAATGCTCTGAGAATGGAATAATCATTTTATTTCAATCTATCCCCCTAGAAAAATTTATAATATTCAGCTTGTATATTTCAGCTATTTGACAAGGATGGAGGAAGACATGTGGAACTATAGAAGAGGACACCAAATCTTGACAGTACAAGAGAAAGCTTCCTAAGTATATTCCTGTCAAAATATCATTCCCTTATTCTTAAATAATATACAGCCCATAATTCTAGACAAATACTTATTTTTGCTTATATGTAAGCCTACTCAACTTGTTTAAATAACAATCTACTGGGGAAATTTACATAGATAAAAGCCTCAGTATATTCCAAAGTAAATCATTTTGTTCCTTCTTAAATTACCTGATAATTATATACAGGCAGCTGATATCCAGTGATGACCTGAAATGGTGAACTTGGATAAGGAGGATATGCCTGAAAATAAAATTTACACAAAAAATGCATTATCAAGGTAAATATTTAAAAACCAGGAAGAAATATTATTCCTAATATAACAAAAATATGAAAATAAATCTTCATTATTTTTCTGTATACCATGCAGGATTTTATTTGAGTGACTGGCTTCATGAAGAAAAAATCATTCTTTGTTGAATGTTAGCTTTTTGGGTAGGGAGGAGGAAGAGATAAATGAGGGAAGTGACTGATTTTGCCAACCTAAGTTTACCTTATTTACCTCTACCTAGAAGTTCTTTCTTACACTGGTGATAAGGCTCTATTAGGACAGATTTTCATGTTAAAGTTATATTAATACATCTGCTACTTCTTTGTATAAACACTTTTAGGCAGTTTGGTATTCTTTTGACAATATTATTGGGGTCAGGTGAAGTCCATATGTAGTCCTCCTATAGATTTTATGGCTCTTTCTGTATTTTACTTCTAAATGTTAAGGGCAGTGTATAACCCAAAATTGGAAATGAGACTGTACAATGTCTTATATCTTTCAATAAATATTTACTGATTCAAAACATCTACCATAGTAGCATACATGAATACAGCCAGAAGAGGTAATAGCTCACAGTAAGTATTAGGAGCAAATAGGGGTTTTTTTCTAGCCATGCTCAGAACAAGAAAAATAAAAGATATACCATCCTACACTCCTGGTTGATGGAAAATGTAAACAAATGAAAGGCAATGTAGACCTATTTCACATTAACTTGTCTTTCTTTTCTTCCAAACATCTTTTAAACTGAAGAAAGTAAAATGAAGTGTTATCATCAGGATATATTAAATATTCCAAATTCCACTTCAAATATTAAAGTAACCAGGACCAGATAAATTATATGCCAGAAAATCATAGGACCTACAAATATAGTTAAGTCATCAGGAACCTATCCATTCTAGAACCAGAATACATTTAGATGCCAGCACTCTGTATGAGGAGGCATCTGAAAATCATTGCAAATAAAGAATAATGAGAAAAATTGCTAACCTTAACAATGAATAAACTAGGCATAAGGAAAGCTGCCTTCAAATATTTAAGGAGTTGTCACACTGGGCAAAAAAGAAGAAATATTTGCTATGTGGCCATAGGGGTCAGTTCTAAGATAAAAGCTTACAAAGCACATGGAAGCAGATTTTAGCTTAGTATAAGGAGTAACACTAAGAATGACAGGTTTCTAAAAAATGCAGTAATTTTCCATCACTCAAAGTATTCAAACAGGGACATATATGTATCACTTATTATGGAAATCATGGATATAATCCCACAGAAGTCAGAAATAAGACAGGCTCACTTTTGAAAGGCCTCATCTATAAGATCTCCAAAAGTATAATAAATGGCCAGGACTGTAGAGAATTCTCACCTGCACATACTGAGTTATAGGATTGATCATGGTTGGAGGCTGCATGTAAGCTTCAGGGTTGGGACTGCTCCAGACACTCTGAAACTGTGGTGGTGGTGGGGGATTAAAACCCAAAGGACGTGGCTGCACATGATAAGCACCTTTTCAAAGAATAAAAAGAAAAAAAAAATCTATTTTTAGTTCTCTGAAAAGCTATGCATCTGTCAACAACAATTCCTTTCTTTTTTTTTTTCTTTTACAATTTATTTTATTTTAGTATCATTAACCTACAATTACATGAGCAATATTGTGACGATTAAACTACCCCCTTCATCAGGTCCCCCCCTCCAACCCTATTACAGTCACTGTCCATCAATGTAGTGAGATGAGAATCACTACTTGTCTTCTCTGAGCTGTACAGTCCTCCCCGTGCCCCCCCACCCTATGTCTGCTAATCGTAATGCCCCTTTTACCCTCTTATCCCTCCCTTCCCGCCCTTCTTCCCCAGTCCCTTTCCCTTTGGTAACTATTAGTCCGTTCTTGGGTTCTGTGAGTCTGCTGCTGTTTTGTTCCTTCAGTTTTTTTTTCTTTGTTCTTATACTCCACATATGAGTGCAACAATTCCTTTCTTTACTCACAGAAATTTTTTTTCCTGATTGCAGGGCCCAGTTTCAGCTTTTTACCATGGAAATTTATCTGTGACTGAAAATAAGAACAACAGCAAAACTAGAATCAGTTTTGAAGCCTTTACTTCTAAAACTTTGGTAACCTAGTCTTCTAAGATCCCCACAGTCAGAGATCAGAGTGAGACCACACCAAATCAAAATTTATCTGCATGAAGCTATCTTATCTACCCTTACTACTCTAGTCAAAGTTTTCAGAGGTGTCATGAACATGATAAAAAACTTTTACAGGCTATCCATCCAGTCCTGTCTCTAGTTCATGAAGCCAGATATGCCCAATAAAAAATAGTTTCTGACAAGCTATATAAAATTAAGTTTGTGATTTCAAACATGAAGTATATATATACTTCATACAAGACTGAGTATATATTCAGGACTGAAACAATACTAAACAAAACTAACCTAAACTTAATTAAACATAAGCTAATTAAGAGATTTTCCCATAAGATTACTTACTTCTACTATCTTCTGGACATCCACGTCATTATAAAACGAAACAAATCCATAGCTAAAAGGGCAGATAAGTATAAAATCACTGCTGTAAGTATGACCTAAAATTTCTAGTAGTCAATGAGATAACTGACAGAATAATGATAAAGGATAAAGCATATACCGAGATAAGTATTTTTAAAATGTACATAATGGATCCTGCGTAAATATTACTGCTTTTTTTTTTGTTTCTTACCCTGATCTATGTCAGAAGTAAGGTAGCATAGAGACCTCATTCATTAACAGAAAATTCGTATCTATGACCCTGAATTTATTATCTACAGCAAGATAGTTAAAATTTAAGATTCTGTGAAATGTGTGATGAAAACAATTGATAAAACTGACTAACCCACTTACGTGCAATAAATGAAGACAGGAAATATTTAAATACAAACATAAGGGAAATTATTAAATAGAAGAGCCGGCAACAAACTCTTTTCCTCTACATAAAGAAACCTGACAAAGCACCAGATTTCATTTATACAAATGTAAGAATATTAGTTTTGAAATCTTCTCTGACACTCTATAGATGCTATAGCACACTTTTTATAATTTATACTCAGCATGTTTCACTTACCCTTTGGACACACCAGTTCGATCCGTGATTATCTTCACTTCTTTTACAGAACCATATCTAGCAAAGAAACTTCCAATTTCGGTTTCATCCATCTATGGAGAAAATTTGACTTCAAGAGTAAAAATTCAGCATTCAAAACTTTTATTATACTATAAAGAAGATTTAATGTTGTGGAAGTATCTCCCTCAAGTATCCCCTAACTACCTGTAGCTCTTTGTCAAAGACAGTTTTGGTCCCTATTGGTTAACATAAAACTAATTCCAAATCTGCATGAGTACAAAAAAACCTATGCTTCCAACAGGTCCGAAATCCCATTATTCACAATGTATTTTTCAAAACAAATGAAATATGGATACAATACCCTAACATCAATTCCACCAACAAAAATGGTGTTTGGTATGATTTTGCCTTCTGGTAAAACATAGCCTTGGCTGGTCGTAGATGATGAGGACTGGGTGCTGGCCTCTTTGGAGACGGTTGAGTTTGGAGTTTCAGAATTTGCAGCAGACTGTAATTTGGAAAGCAGATATCATCACTAGATATACAGGCTAAAGCCATACATGATGTGCTATCAATTTTGTATTTAAAGTATAAAACATTTTCATATAAATCACCTTCATTATAAATTAATAATCAAACTTAGTTCAAACTCAGGATTTAAATTAATTAGAGTAATCATGATGAAATTTTAACAAAAGTGTATCATACTTTCTTAAACCCAATGTTGTCCATCACCATCTCTTATAAAATGCTATGGTAGAATACTCACTTTATATTAACTGTGAAAATAAATGTGAACTGGTAAAAAATGACTAGGAAGTTCAGATTTGTAAAATATCAAGTTATTAAAGTCATCCTGTTCTATACCGTAAGCAAATTTTCACTTTACTGCATACTTTATTAAAAAAGCATGGTAAATCTTTTAAAAAGATTTTAAAAAATTTTAAAGCTACATTAAAAAGAAAAAAACATCAACCTTCTAAACCAATCTGTCTTGCCTCATTTTCTATTCACCAAAATTAACATGGATTTTATAATAATAATATTCTGTTAGTATGCCCTTTGGAAATGGATGATGAAAATATCATTTGCTCACATATCACAGCTCCTGCTAAAAGTAACATTTTTCTTCTTGATTAACACCAAATCAATCCAACTGATAAGTCTAATTTTCACACTAGGCCAATAGATATAAATGATAGAATCTTTATTTTCAGATAAAGAGACCCACACATGAAACTCATTATTTTTCTGGATTCTGGTCAGAACCGTCTTTAGTCTTCCCACACTAAGGTTAATGTAAATTTTTCTGAAGCAGAATTTACTGGCAACATGTATGTTGTAAAGGCACTATAGCCTTTACAGTGATACAAAAATTAGTTTAGTCAGGAGATCTAGGTTCATGTCCCTATCTAGGTTGTATATAAGCCACTTACTTTGCAGTCTTTTATCTTGGAAAATTACGTTGAAGTGTAATAACATCTTGTAAAGTATAAAGTGGTATGCCAATGTAAGTTAGTGCGCTGTCACTTAAATTTATTTTCAATAGGTTAAAAAAAGTTTCTTTCCTGGCTTTAGTAGTTATTTATTTTGTAGATACCTTATTAATTAACAACCAATCTGAGTTAGAACTTCAATAAACTATGGCGATCCTCTCATTTGAAATTCATTTATGTTATACCTTATTGACTGTAAGAGGTTAATTACAAAAGGCTGCAAGAGATAAAGCTATTACATCTCTGCTTATGGAGGAAAACAATAACAAAAGAAACTGACATATATATTTTAAAGGAGAGCATAGCAATTTTTATAGAAATTAGTAATAATAGTGAGAAAAGTAAAGTTCCTGTTTTGTTAAATGTTAGAAGTTACTAAAAAATTTCAAATTCTATAAACCGCTTTACTAATTAGAGATGAAATCAAAATAGTCAATTCACCAAGTTTGAGTGGTTTGGCCTTTTTCTATTTGTGCTTACACTTGCTGCCCTGTGTTTTTATTTGAATACTTCCTAATTCTTTCTTTTAACTATGCAACAGGGATAATGAAGTAGAAGAGAGTTAAAAAAAAATCTATGTGTAAGGTTTCTTTATTGTTCTAAAGCTTTTTAATGTTTCATAATTTTTTTTCTAAGTGGGATGGGATTATATTATATAAGCCATATACCTTGACCTATTAAGAACTTGACTAGTTTTCCCTTTGCTATAAATTTACCAATCCCTTTCAATTATTTCATTCAAAAATCTAAAACACAAATAGAACAGTGGTTCTGAAATTCTTGTACTTTCTTTTCTCCTCAATATTCCCTTAATTTTTAGATGAACTTTGGGTACCTTTTCATTTGATAAACTGTTTATAATATCTGTCTGTGACCACAAAGGATGGGTGTATTTTAATTTAGGGATGTTAACATCAGGCCAGAAACTGCCAGATTATAAGGATTTATGATAATATATTGATTCTCAACCAGGGGAGATTTTGTGGCCCAGGGGCATTTTTGGTTGTCACAACTGAGGATTGTTCCTAGTATCTAATGGGTAGAGGCCAGGTATACAAAAAAAAAAAAAAAAAAAAAAAAATCTTATAATGCAAAGGCAGTCCCCCACAACAAATAATTATCTGGCCCCAAATCTGAATACGGTCACGGTTGAGAAACCCTGTGATAGCATCACCAGAATTACACAGGGAAGTCCTAATTTCATATTGTACCTACAAAAGTGAAATGGATACTTGAGACAAGTGAACAGTAATTTGGGGGGAAAAGAAGCCATTTGATATTATAGGGAGTTTGGTTTGGGGTTGGGTTGCACAAATCGGATGGCTGCCTGCTTAATTGGGATGTCAGGTACATAATTCACCAAATCATTTTACTAGTGTCCTAACAGCCTCAAGAAGGCACCATTAAGTTCCCGTCCTCAGCCAGCAGGTGGCACTCAAAGCTAACAAAGCAAAGTACTCCATTTTAAGACGCCTCAGCAGCGGACATTAAATTCCTACTCGGTGTGTATTATACGCAATTAATATATTAAAAAATCCACAACCAATAGGCAACCTTAGGTTACTTTTAAACTATGCCAAAAATCCTCTACAAATGAATGCTTAGGCTAAAGCAAAAAGTTTGCTGTTAAAGTATTAATCTTAACTATCAACGGTATAAAAGACAATAAACTGCAAGTACATTAAATGTAAGAAGGAATTATTTTTCTTAATTATACCTTCAAATAAGTTGGTGGGTTTTGAAATGAGTACTGCTGGGATATTAGGGAAAGGTGAACTTGCAGGCCCACTAAGCAGTAATATATATTCCGCTATATTTGGATAACCAAATGACAAAGATAACTAAAAGGTGAAAAAATTATTGTTACTCAAGCTCATGGGATGTCAGCTCTTTCATGTGACTTCATTCAACTACTATGTCTACCTGCAAACACAAATCTATGTATAATGACCAGCAAAGAGGTCTATTTGTAGTCATCACTTATATCCACCAAAGGAAGGCACTAATAAAGAGAAAAGCTGAATTACAGAACTAGGAAATGAAAATCAGAATAAAACCTTTTAGGTAAAACCAAGAGTAGACTCCTGGGGGAAAAAAATCCAAACAATAAGCAAACAATCCGGGCAAAGATAAAAAAAGAGCAAAGAGGCAAAAATATACATTAGTCATGAAAAAAGTATATGACCACAGATTATAAGAGAATGCTATGGATAAACCTTATGGGAATAAATCTGGAAATCTTGATGAAAATGCTACCTTTCTAAAGAAATGTAAAAAAAAAAAATCTTAAGACAGAACCCTGGATTCCTGGCTCAGCTCCACTGTGGCTCAGTTCCACTGGGAGTTTTTCAAACTGTAAAGAAACAGATAATTTTTGTGTGTGTAGATATTGGGTGGAGGGTGGGGTGCACCAAGACAGAAACAATAGTAGATAGAAGAGGGAATGGAGGAGAAATAAAATTCAAATGCTTTTCTTAAAATGTTTTCAAAGAGGAAAAATTAATTCTCAATGTATTTTACAAAACTGGCACCATATAAGTAACAAAACCTGATTAAGATGATCTACTGCTCCCCACAGAGATGCAAAATTCCATCAGTATATAAAAAACATACAGCAAAGTACGGTTTATATTGGAATTGCAAGGATGGTTCACTCTTAGGAAATGTTACTGTAATTCACCACTGAAAAAGAAGTTGATATAAAATACAGCATTCATTTTCTAACTTTTAAATTTTAAATTATTTAATAAAAAATTTTTTTTTCTGTCTTGGTGCACCCCACCCTCCACCCAATATCTACACACAAAAATATTATTCTGACTTTTAAAATAGAACTAGAAGGATCTTATTTTTTACCGATCTAATTCTAAACTATCATCAGGTTTAAAGTGAAACATTATAATATAGTCATTTCCACTGAAATTAGGAATAAGGGCACCTCCTTATAACCACTATGAATTTTTTCCTCTATATATGACAAAGCGTTAATATTAAGTTTTTATAAGTCATTAAGATAAATATGAAAACAGGTGGATTAAGAATTCATAAAAAGGAAATTTAAAAAGCTAACAACAAACTTCAATTACACTAATGATTAAAAAAAACACAACACAGCAAATTATTTTCCAGCTATTAGATTAGTAATTTTAAAAAGCATAGTAAACTCTCATTGGAAAGAGTGTGGAAAAAAGATTACACATCATCATTGGTAATGGAATATATATTGGTACAAGGTTTATCAAGAGTAAGTTGGAAAGATGTACTACAATTTAAAATTATTATAAAGTGGGCAAACCTTTTCACCCAGTGACTCTACTCCTGGCAATTTATTTCAAGGAATTAATAGAATAAGCGTGCCAAAACATCTGCAAAAAGACACTCATTATAGGATTTATTTAATATAGAGAAATCACTCATTATAAGGAAGTGTGGTAAAACAAGTAATGGTACAATCTTTTATACTCTAACATCATATATTTACCCACTATATTAAGTGAAAGATTCGGGTTGTAAAAAACAGTATTACACAGATGGCACAACTTCTGTAAAATAAAATTTATCTATACACAATACATGCATAAAAGCTATCTGGAAAGGAATATATGTATCAAAATTTGAACACTGGTTACAGGTGTTGGAACTAAGACGGACCTTTTCTTACATAACTTTCAAGTGATTTAATATGCTACTTTATAATCAGAAAAAAAAAGCTATTTGCATTTCCTCCCGTTGCCTCTAAAATAGGGGAGAAAAAGATTGTAAATAATTTATAGCAACTATATTGATCATTAAATAATTTTTAATACAGATAAGACACAAATTACTACAAACTGTTATAAATTTTTGTTTTAATATTTGTATGTACTAAGTTGCACGTAAATTTGCTCCCTTCTAAAACTAGAGAAACAAATTATTATAAGTAAACACACACAGTACATAATCGTGACTTAGTAGTTGGTCAAACGTGTTCAGAGTTGTATCTTGAATCAACTGCGCATTTACCAAAACTCACATAAACAGACACCGAAAGAGCACGTATTAGCGTGCGTACATTTTTGTTTCAAGTTCCCCGTCTATCTAGAGGGAGAAAAAGTACTCCCCCCGTAAAAATGTCCCCCGCCTCGAGCCTGCGCGCCCCACCTCGCGCAGAAACGCTGGCGCCACTGAGCCCTAAGCCCGCGGTCGCCACACGGTGGAGCCGCGCTTCTCCCCGGCCTCCCGGCTGCCCGCCGCCGCCCCCTCAGGCCGCTTCTGCCGCGGCGGCCCGCCCCACCCCTCGCGAACGCATCCGACCGGCCCGCAGCCCAGCGCCTCAGCCCGTTCACGGCGGCGGCACCCCCTCCCGAGCAAACGCGGCCCTCCAGTCAGCGGGCCAGCGCCTCACGCAGATGGCGCCAGGGGGCGTTCGCCCGCCGTGGGCCGCCGCCATCTCGCGGAGGCCCGCCGCGCTCCCACAGGTAAGCGCGGGAAGGGAGGCGCGAGGGGAGGCGCGAAGGGAGGGGGCGGGGCGCCCCGCCCCTCAGGCACCTCACGCCCCTCAGGCCCTGCCGGGCCCGACACCAAACGCCCCTCCACAGCCGAGGCCGAACCGCGGCAACGGGGGTGGGGGCGCGAAGGCCGCGGGCCTTGCACCTCGTCGCTGGCAGGAGGGGTTCCCAGGGCGGCGACGCCCCCGACACCCCCCGGCCCTCCTAGCCCGCTGTCTGGGCCTTGTAGGCCTGCGCCTGGGCTTTGTCAGGCTTCGGCAGCGGAGCGCCGGACCGGAACCCAGAGCCGAAAGCTAGGGGACCCCACTTTTGGCTTCCTCCCGCACCCCCAAAGCCGAGCTTCGGCCATCCTGGAGGACCCCGCCGGGCTTGCACCCCCCGGGCTGCCTTCCCAACTCACCATGATGGCGGCAGCGAGCAGTTCTGGCGGTCGGGCCTCGAGGAGCAGAGACTGCGCCTTTGGGCACCAGCCTTGGGGCTGCTGTCGGTCCGGTCTGGCTGTGCCCGCCGCCGAAGGGCGACAGGAGCAAGGGTCAGCGGGGCTGAGAGAGGCAGCCCGAAGGTGGTGGCGAGCTGAGGAACGCGAGCGAGGTGGCGAGGCTGAGGGGCGCAGGCACACTGAGGCGGGCGGCGGGCTCCCAGAGGTGGCGCCGCGCCCTCGGCAGCTGCAGCCAATGGGTGGCAGCGCCCCCGCCCTGTGCGGGGGGGTTTGGGGGGACGCCTGCACGCGGGGGGGTGCTCAGGGCGTGTGCGTGGGCCGGCAGCATGCCCCTGGGGCAGCGACGCCCTGAGGCCGACTGACGGACTCCCGCGCACGACAGCACCCCGAAAGTGCCTTTGGAACACACTTGAAATAAGTATGCACCCTTAAACATGTGTTAAAGAAAAAATGTGATGTGTCTAGGTTTTCTCTTCAAAATGGCGGCCTGAATGCACAGCGTTAGCCGGATCACGATCGTCGTCCGTGCCGCCAGCCCCTGCATGGGGGGAAATGCCTGCAGCCGTGCCAAGTGGAAGGTGTGTGGAGGGCAGGGAAGGGGCATCGCGAATCCAGAGGCTTGGGGCCCTTCTGTCACGTTTGAGGTCCGTGGCCGTGGCCTGGAAGAAGCAGACCAGGCAGCCCGCCTGGTGTTCAGGGCATTGTTTCAGGAAAGATTTGTTCAGTGCCTACAGTGCCAGGTAGGGCGGGTGCAGGAGTGAACAAACAGGCAAACATCCCTCCCTCCGGGGTTTTGAATTGGAAGGTGAGAACGTTTGGTTTGTAGGCCTTACAGGAGGAAGGTAAGCCTGCCGGGAGAATTCTAGAAAAATCTGGAGGCCGGAGAAACAAGGCCTAGAGCGAGGCGAGCTGTGCGGCAGTGGTGCCGCAAATGAGCCGGCCTCGGGGGTCACCCCAGTACCCGGTGCCCGCAGGGGACAGCTGGCTGTGACTTTTATTCCCAAACTTCACTTTTGTACTCATGAAAGCATTGAAATGGGACTTTTGTTACTTCAAAACTCTCTCACTACCAACATATGGCATACCACATAAAATAGTAACTAACCTTATTTTAAATATGTGGCTAAACCTATAAGAAATGAAGGAAAATCCCCAAATGCCAGAAATTAAATAGAAAACCAGAGCAACGACTGGCCGAATGATTCATTTCTGGCCACAGGTACACCTGCTGGGGGTGACCAGTCAACTAGTTTGCCTCGGACTTAACTGACTTTAAGACCGAGCCCCTCCCCCTCCCCAAATTCCAAGAAATCAGGTCCCAGGCAAACCAGTATAGTTGGTTATCCTAGGTGTGGGCGAGATGCTGGTGGTCTGTAACTGGAGAGCTGGAAGGGTAAGGGTTGGGAGCAGCTCAAGGTGGTAGCTGGAACTGAGTACCCTACAAAAAGCCATTGTCTCAGAGACATAATGCTCAGGAAAAGGGTGGACTAGGAAATTATAAAACATCCAATAATGGGAAGCAGATGAAGTTGGTCCCATTTCTGGATGAAAAGGAAAAGAAAAATGAACAATGATGACATTTTGAAACCCTAGACCTGCATTTCACAAGAGTTTGGAGTTTACATTTATAGCACTTACGTGTGTTGCTGGAATCTCAAAATCTAGAAATTGATTCCCCACTTCTTCCCCCAAAAGATTCCTGAATGTCCACGGAAACAAATATAAAACCAACCTGGCAGATGCTTCCATAAACGGCTGGAAGGGACTGCCTTAAGAAAAGGGCCCTTTAAAGATAAGCTCACAGTGAAAAACTGTAAAATGCTTGTACTATTTATCATGAGTGAGAGTGGCAGACAACAAAGCTCAAAATGTCGAAAACTTACAGAAGAAGCTTCTTTTGGAGATTGTGTGTCTTTTTCTCTCAATTTATTTGGAGTAATCCACTTTATGTGTATTTTAAGGTGATTATTCTACTACTTTAACTTGTAAAATTAGTCTAATATCTGTACTCTCCTCTTGCATCATTCAAAGGCATTAGGATGTTTTAACTACACACCCTCTCCCAATTTATAAGCTATTATTCACTACTATAGTCTTATCCTGTTTTCCTCCTACAAATTAGACATGGTGTTTTTTAGACCCACCCACATGTGTAAAAATCGACTTGCTTACCATTTTTTTGCATATCTCAGATCTTCCTTCTGGATTTTTTTCCTTGGCCTGAATAAATACTGGATAAATAATTCTAGGTTTACAATTGTCTTTTTTTCCATCAGAATATTGAATATATTATTCTGTTATCTTCTGGTTTCTGTTGCTACTGAAAAATCTGTCAATCTAATTGCTAGTTAAGATCTATTTTTCTTTGGTGTTCTGAAATTTCACAATGGTATGTGGCTAAGAAGAGTTTAAAGAATTCTTCCTGCTGAAGAATTTTTGGGCAGTTTGGATTTGTGGATTAGGTTTGAACAGTTCTAAAATTTTGACCCGTTTTCTTGTCAAAAACAGGCCAATTAATTTAACAGTTTAAATTGGAATTTGACCTATTCCATAGTCTGAAAGCAATTCTGGTTATGTTTATTTAGATCATAACTTTTACAAAGGTTCTGGTATTTTCTTGAAACCTATGAAATCTTCACTTAATAGAAAAATAACTGTGAAGATCAAAGTTGACTGTAACCATTTCAGTGTGTTAAGATTGGTAGCATAATCCATATAAATTCAGAAATAAATTTCTATACTGCTTCCGTTTCCTGAGGAGACTGATAGGGAAGGGAGAAGAAAAAAGACTGGTATTTCTAAACTCCTCTGGCAGCTCTTTTGTGCTTCTAAAGCCTGGGACTTTGGATAGAAGGCTTACAGTTAGTATAAGCACTCTGAAACTTCATTTATCTTCATGATTTTTGTTGTATGTGCTCTGAATCTCTGTAGTATTATTTACCTAAATTAAAAGAAAACTGACCCATTGTCATAAGTAATAACATTTTTGAAATCACGTTTTTTGTTAGTTACTTTTTTTCCAATGCACATTAATATAACTATTAAAATTTAGAACAATATTTGTCCACGGGTCACTTCAGATCACACTCTGCCAGGCAACAAGTAACATACTTTTAGAAAATACTGGATTAGGAGAACTCTATCTAGTCTTTGGATATGCAAAGTTAGGTCCAAGGAACCAAGGAGTGGGGTGTCAAATTGTTCTGCATAATAAATGGGAAGAATTGAATTTGAAAGGGGAAACCAAGCAAGGCTGAAAAAGTGGAAATCTGGGAATTTGGAGAAAAGGAATAACCTTACAAAGTGACAAGTTGGATCCTGAAGTAAAAAATAAAAGTTGGATTCTTGAGTACACTGGAATCATCTGGAGGTTTTTAAAAGTTCATAGTCCCAGGCCTTACCTGAGATCAATTAGATCAGCTAAGGGTGAGACCCAGGCATCAGTATTTTTTTAAAAAAGATGTTTTTCAAGTTATTCCAATATGCAAGCCAAATTTGAATATCTTTGCTATTGAGCTTTGCTCTTCAAACTGTGATCTTTAGACCAGCAGCTTTGCATCATCTGGGTGCTTGGAAATAAGCTCCACTTTAGACTTACTAAATCATAATTTACATTTCAACAAGATCTCCAGATGGCTCACAGGCACATATGGTTCAGGAAGCACTGACATAGAGAACATTCCCATAAAAATTTGCATCCTTGGATTTGAGATTCCCTTACCTTAGAGGGAGAGAAAGTTTTCCCAGACTCTCTTGCAGCTACCTGAACATGTGACCTGCACAGCACCAGTGAGATGCACCCACTTTTGAACAGGGCACTGCTGTGAAGCTGTGATTGTTGAGAACATGTTCTAGAGAAGGATAGGGGCCGCAATAGCAGCCTTGGCATCAGAGCAGCAACGTCCACTGCTGTCAGTTGTGCCCGTTGTGATCTATTCAGTGCCCAGTGGTGGCTGTGAAGCTTCTTTGCTGGACCGGTTCTGCAGTGTGATTCCAGTTTCATTCCTGGAGACAGACTCCCAACCTGGTTCTTCAGTCCTCTTTGAGATTCCTTTCCCTCTTCGATGAGCCAAGGCTTTGGCGGCTATTGCTGGCAATGAAGAACTTGACTGAAACAGGTGATGAATGAGGTCAGCCAAAGCACTGGTAAGAAGAGGGGGTTAACAGCTAAAAGATTTATGGCTCTTTGCCCTTTGGCTTCAGAACAAATGGCCTCTATTGCTTCCAACCTTTGATAAGGTTCAACTTCATACACAAAAGCTTTGTGCTGGTGTTGTTTTGTGAGGTGCGTCAAAGAATGAGTCTCTCTTCCCTCTCTGTAGCAGTGTAGACAGGGACTGCACACTGGGCAGCAAGACGATCCACAGATGAAATGAATCATCAGAAACAGAAGTGTGGAGTCAGGAGTGACCTGGAAAAGTGTAAATCACACTCAAAATTCCCGGAGAGATAGGAAGAGATGTGTGCTGTTTCCATTGCATGCTGGTGGAGACGGAGCAGCTCCATTTCAGTCCCAAGGTATGGTGCTCAGCTTCCGTTGGGTCTGTATTCACATGGCCCAGCACAGGGACACACATCTCAAGTGCACTTTTCTGTCTGAGCAACGATGCTTAAGGCCTTCTTGTTCTTCTTTAACCCTAGTACCTGCATAATAGTTTATTTATTCAACACTTAATCTGCTAAGCAGATTGCCTGAATTTGGGGATTGGTCTGAAGCAAGGGCTTCATAAAACCTGCCTCAACATATAACTGTGAAAAGTGATCAACTCACTAAGAGTAACAGAAGCGACAACAGTCACTGATACCAACAGAGTGTTTTCTATGTACCAGGCACTATTCTGACCATTCTACTTCTATTAGTTCACCTAATCTTTGGAACAATAACAGGTACTATTATTATCCTCATTTTATAGAGAAGGAGGCAGAGGTACAGAGAGATCAAATAACTCGCCCAGGATTGCACAGTTGATAAATATCAGAGTGGGGGTTTCAACCCAGTCTGACTTCTAAGTTTGAGTTCTTAACCATTATGCTGTACTAGCACATTACATGGGGGAAGAAAGGGATATAAATGTATCCAACACTTATCTATCTAGGGAAATACAGAGAGACAAAGTTATGTATTAAATCCCTGGTTTCCATGGAGTAGCCAAATAAAGAGGGAAGCTGTGAGTCTGTTTTCGTTAAAAAAAAAAAGTATATTAGTCATTTATGATATATTTACATTAATAAGTAGGGTCAGGATCTGGACTTCAGACATTCCATCAGAATGAAGCAAAAACCCCAAATCTTCACCCAAACCGACTACAGCAGTGAATTGCTCCAACACAATTGACCTTTGAGGAGGCTACATGCTTAGCAGAAATGTCCTTCTGAATTTTGCCTCTCAGAGAACATGCTAGTCCTTTTCCCAACTGCTGGGATCCATCTAAAGCTTCTGCCAGCAGCAGCATGTCCAGCCTTGCCCACACTGCTGGTTCCCTACTCACACATATGCTCCTCCCGATCACTTTGAAACTGCTTTGTCTGAGTCCAGAGGTATCCCTGAGAAGAATTTTGTTAATCCGAGAAGCAAAAGCTGTTTACCACTTCTGGAAGAGCTCACCCAGCTTCCTTTCCTCATCCCTAGTCATTCTCACCTCCATTTCCATAGAGTTATTCTTCTATGTTTTAGTACTTTCTTTCCCTTTTCCATTTTTGAGAATACATGAATATGTTTCCCTTTCTTAAAAAATTTAAAGCATTAAAGGTCAGGTGTAAGTCCCCTTTTGACCACCAACTGCATCCCACGTCCCTCCCTGGTGGTTTCATGGGAATTCTTTCAGCTTGTTCTCTAGGCATTCCCTTTTGTATACTTATACAACATATTTGGTATTTGTACTGAGAGAAAGTATTATATAATGGGAAGTAAGTACTTCTTTAGCATACATTTGGAAAATATATACTTACATATTTGTATATATATTTAGAATATATAATATTTTGTATGTTTTAAATACAAAGACATCATACTGCCTACATCTTACAACTTGATTTTTTCCTTTAACAACATGACTTAGAGACTTCTAATGTCAGTGTATAGATGTATGTAATTTCTTTTAACTGTGGCATGATTTTACATTAATATGGATGTACCATAGCTGTTTAGCCATTCCTTGATCAATGGACATTTAGGTTGTTTTCACTTTTTCACTGTTACAAATAATGTACAATAAAGCTAATAGACAGTTGGAACCACATGAGTATTTTTCTGCACCAAACACCAAGAAGTATAACTGCCAGGTTATAGGAAATGCACATTTCTAATTTCAATAAATAATATGAAACTGCCCTTTAAAGTGCTATGGCAGGATTTACCAATTTACAGCTGTGAGTGAGAGTCCCATTTGTTTATTCACTTGCTAATATTGATATGATCACACTTTAATTTGCCAACTTGACAGGCAAGAAATGCCATCTTGTTTTTGTTTGACTTTGCATTTCTGTGATTGCTTATGGAGTTGAGCTGCTTTCTAATGTTTGTTGACTATTTCAGGTTTCTTTTCCATGAATGGCCTGTTCATAGCCTTTGGCCATTTTTCTTTTGGCTTGCTTGTCTTTTTTATATTGTTTTGTGGAAGTCTGGCTTCTTTCTTTCCCTCCTCAGTCCCTTGGGCGTGTGTGCAGCAATATTGACGGCTCCTTGAAGTTCTGGTCCAGTGTAATGAACTAGAGTTACATTCATTTCCAAGAATTGCTTTTCTTAAACTGAAGAGATGTAAGCCACAAACAAGAGAGAGAAGGAAATCTCTGGTGTAAACACCAATCACTGAACCTTTCAATGACTTTGAACATCACCTCTTTCCTGGACATCCCCCTAAACAAACCAGTATGAGAGGTCTTATTTAAATGAGTCAGTTCCTCATTTTTAAAGAACATTTTTTAGGAACTCAAGGAATTGCCAAAGAGAGGGAGGACTGTTAGGAGGTATGATTTCTAAAGAGCTTTTCTATATATTGCATTTTTTTCCAGTAATGTGACAACCTCAGAGAAGTCTGCTGAAGGCAACAAGTGTACTGCGGTCCACCAACTTTTGAAGTTGTGTTCTCATCCCTCGTTCCCTCGGTTTAGAGTGAGACCATCTGTAGAGAAAAGAGGTGAGACCTCAGATGATTAAATACAACACTCACAGGGCCAGCATTTAGAGCTTAGTAGGAAAGGCTGAAAACAACACAGACGTAATCTCTGATCACCCTAAGAAGGAGAAGCTAAGACATTTCCTTGTCCCCACTAAGGATTTTTCCTGTGTCCTTTGTGGAATAGGCTGAAAAAAGTCTGTGTGTGATTTCAGAACCATCATGCAAACACTTTGTTTCATATAGGTGCAGCTAGTATTTCAGCTAGCCCGGACAAGGAAAAGGAAGTGAGAGGACAGAAGAATAGAGCACAAGTTGAAAGAAAATCAACATAAAGAAAGAAAAGACACACAAAAGGGAGAGAATACACATATACTTCAAAAAAAAAAAAAAGAGTCAAGGAAACATTCTTTTGTCATTTCCCACATCTGGTCATTCATCAGGTTCTATTTTTTTTCCTTTAAATTGATTCTCTAACAGATCTTCCTTTCTAGTCTCACCACTTTTCTTTCAGACCATAGGACATACCTTGGCTAAAAAAAAATCAGGTCATCATTTTGTGCCTGAATGATTCCAACAGTATAAACAGGACTGGAATCCACACCACTTAAATCTTCACCAAACACTACTGTCCATATATTGCTTTTTGCTCTGCTCACAAAACCAGGGTTCCCTAGTTCCAGATTTATTGTATTGAATTTAACCTCTTCTGCCTGGCTCTTAGAACCCTCTAATATCAGACTTCACCCTACACGGTCCTAATTAGACTGTCTCACCAACATTCCCTTCTCATCTGCCTTCTGCATTCCTTCCATTTGGAATGCCCTTCTAGCTTTATGCTTCCTCTTTGAATTCTACCTAGTCTTGAAGATCTACCTAGTCAAATTTCCCCTTCTCAGTGAAATTCTCTGTCTATTCCACCTTTATCTTCCTCTCTCCTAGCCATCTCAATCCCCAAAGGTGCAATTTGGGATGGCGACACCTGTGAATCTGGAGAGGAAGTGTAGGGAGTCTTTGAATTTGCATTGGGTTTGCATTTTCTCTGACATTGAATGACCTTGGACAAGCTGCTTACCTTCCCTGAAGCAATGTTTTCTTGTCCGGAGTGATTCCTGATTCCAGTGCCTATGCAACACCTTTCCAATAAAGTCTTCTTTTAGCAGGTTTCTGTTTCCTGAATCATATGAGCCCTGATTAAGCCACAGACTCATTTAAATGGTCTCAATAATTGCTAAAATAACTATTATATTTACTGTCCTATTCTGTTTTTTAATGGCTTCATGCATGTTAGTCTCACCTTACACAGACTATAAATTCATTAATGACTTAAGGCAGAAGTGAACTGTGTACTTTATTTCCCATAGTTCTTAAACTGGTATTAACTCGAAGGTATGACAAGCTCCATTGATACTTGTTGAACGATTGATTGTTGGTTACTACTCCTAATTAATATTTTTCACTGTTCCAGAAGTAGATAAAAAGAGAAATATGGTGATATATTATCCATCAGAATAGAAAATGCAATTCCAGACTGCTGGTTTGATGAATTTAAAATCTTTAAAAATATTGCAAGTTGAGAAAGGAATAAAGAGAGATACTCAAATATAAAAACAACAGTTGTGTTATCTCTAAGAGGTAGTGCTATGGGTCTGTCACCATCACACTAACTTAAATCTTCCAATTTTCCACACAGGACATGACTCACTTCAGAAACTGAAAAGAAATAATTTCAAAAGAGGCAATCAGGAAAAAATATATTTGGCCATTTAACAGATGTTTCTTAATTTCCTTCTTTTGTCTAAGGGTATGTTACAAATAAACTTTAATATTAGACTCACCAACTTTGGCCTTAATTGTATAGGTAAAATTTGGGTTTTGATTTCCTTTTAACTTAAGAATAATGTTAATCTCATAGGAAAGTTTAACACATTTTTAAGCACACATGATACTAAATTATAAGTTTTCCCTTAAAGAACTTAAAAAAATTCCTATTTAATTTAAAACATGACTTAAAAATGAACAGAAGACTACTTGGCTATATTTTAGGTGTAAAATCATTTGGGTTTTCTTGACATTTCTGCTCATTGTTTAAAAGGAATGCTACTTTCTTAATAGAGCATTCAAATGTTTAATGTGCATTTGTGCAAAGTCTGACAAGTAAAAATAAAATGCCTCCAGAATCCACTATCACAAAAGCTTTTGTTTCAAGCCACAAATTAGACAAATCTGTTTTTTTCCTAACATTCTGAACATTTTCTATCAAACAGTCCCAGTTAAGTAAATATCCATCTCCTTAAAAAGCAAAATTAATATTAGAATTCTTTTTGTTTGTAGAAACAGCTAGATTCAAGAGGTTCCAGATGTTGCAAGTGGACCACAGATGTACCCAAACTAACAATAAGGGGAATACATTTTTTGTTTTGATTCCAAGCAGAAACATTGCCACTTATGAATTCACATTAGGGCCACAGAAAAATTGTACTCTTGTACCCAGTGAATAAACACTATTGTTTTAGTGAAGTGCTGTTAAGACATGATGTCATATTAGTACCACACCTTCCCATCACAGCAGGCTTGGTAGCAATACACAGATTTCTCATCTTTGAAAACCCACTGTTGATACTGTAAGGGCCACCAGAATCCAATAGTCACCCACCCTACATTCAGATGTGCACAGAAAAGGTAGCTTTCTTAAGTTGAACTTTCTTTAACAGGACCCCATGGGGGCACAGGCTGTGGGAGACCAAGGAGTGTATAAATGACAGGGAAACAAGCTCTGATCTGGCCGGTCAGTACTGTTTCAGTCTCTTTTGGTGTCAGGAGCTCCTTTTGGTGCAAATTCATTTGATTTGTCTCTAGATCAGATTATAGCTTCCTTCCCATTTGTCTCATAAGAGGTGGCCAATAGATGGAGATTTTAGAAGGCCTTGTGCTGGAGGGATGAGAAGGGCCTCTGATTCTTGCTGGGTCCTCCCTGGTCATGTCTGCAGGATGACCCACACCCACTGGGGCCCTCAGCTGTGTGATCCGCGGGGTCAGGGTCTGTGGGGGCGGGTAATTCCCCAGTGGCCTGGCCCCACGGGAGCCCTGGCCGGGCTGCTCCTCCCAAGATTCACATAGTGGTGTGTGGATGGTACCCACTCCAACAACCCTCCAAGGACCCTGCATAGTTCACACTACAAATCAGGCAAAGGTTGGATGGGCTCAAAGAGGGCTCAGGGCTGGCCCAGTCCTGCCCCCGTCCAGCCCAGTCCTGCCCCTGCCCAGCCCAGTCCGGCCCCCCCCCCCCCCCCTCCCCCCCCCCGCCCCGCCCAGTCCTGCCCCCGCCCTGCCCAGTTGGCCCCGCCCCACCCAGTCCGGCCCCACCCACTCCAGCCCAGTCCTGCCCCACCCCGCCCAGTCCTGCCCCTGCCTGGACTGCTTCCACCATTGTTACTCCACTTGCTCACCAGCCTACCTGTGAGGCCACTCCTTTCTGGACCCCTCAGCTTTGGCTTTTCCTCCCTTCTCTGACACGTCGTGGCCCTCTGAGGCTTTGACCTGAACTGGGTATGTCAAGACCCATTGGTCTCAGTCTGTGTGCCCCTTTCTTCTACAATGCCACTGTGCAAAAAGGGGCACCTTCTCCTTCCTTTGCCTTGCCGACTTCCTCCTCCTCCTTCCAGAGGCTCTTCCCCCTTTCTTGGGGCCGTAATGGGGATGGGGAAAATCCAGATCACCCACAAAAGGAACATAACAATATGGAGGAATTGTTCAAATATTTCAACTGTTCTGTGAATGTATGAAGGTTAGGTTTGTCTGGAGCACAACCGCAAAACTATAGTGGCATAAATAAGACTGAAGATGATTTTGTCCCATACAAAAATCTGGAGGTGGGCTGTCCAGGCTCAGGGAAGTCCCTCACCACTCAGGGCTGCTTGGGTTGAGTAAGTCCACCCTGTGTGGCCTGTAGTCCCAAGGGCACTTTGTGGTCCAAGATGGAGGCTTCAATGCCATCCATCATGTCTACATTCTGGCCAGAAAAAAGGAGGAAGAAGAGAAGAGCAATAGGTGAACGCCTAGAAGCTGCCACAGGACACTTTTTGTTTTATCTCACTTGGTTACATGACCAGAATGTGGCCGTATGGCCACATCTAGCTGCAAGGAATGTTGAGAAATGAGGTTGAAGAGTGGGCAACCACGTGCCCTCCCAAGATGAGGATTCCTTAACTACTGAAGAAAGGGAACATCATTTTGGGGGTACAGCTAGAAGTCTCAGTCTCTGGCTTGAAAAACTTACATTATTCCATCCTTAACAAGTTTCAGGAATACATTCTTGAGTTTCTAAATTTAGGCTGATGTAGAAAGGGTGTTTGACTGAAAGTAAAAACAAACAAGCAAATAAACCCTTACATTCTAGCTCCAGCTTTTCCACTAGCTGATTGTGTGGCTTAGAGGCAGTCAGTATCTCTCTGATATTGGTTTCCTTTTCTGTAAAATAAGCAGATGTGCTAGATGGTTCAGAAGGTTCCTTGAGGCTCTGATTGTACTGGTATCCACAAACCTGACCATAATTTTAAGATCTATGTTCTATCATCCTTACTTTGACTTGGTGTAAATATCAGAACTTACCATGATAGGGAAAGATGGGAACATAAATTTTTCAATCTTATGCGCATTGTAAAATGGTTAATGTAATGAAATTGCCCATTTTTGCCTATAGCCCTTATCCTAAACACTTGACTATAATTGTCTTTGACTTGGTTTTCAAATCGTACTGATCTGTTGGCAGGTACAAAACATATGAACCTAAGTGGTCATAACAAGATGGATATGTATACTCATAACTGCAGAACATATTAACTATTGGCATTGGCTCAAAGAATATGTATGAATATATTATGGATAATGCTTTCATAATAGGTAGTACAAATATGTTACATATGATAGAATTGTTTATATTTTATAATTTTATATAATATTTTTATTCATATTCCATGATATATAATATGATTATATATTCATCACAATAATGTATGTTATGGGTGTTAAGTTTATAATACATAGATAAATAAAGAAAAGATGGAGATACTAGATGCATATTCTTAGTCTCTGAGCCTTTGGTCATGGAGCTTAACTAGAGTCCCCTGGAAAAAATCTGCGTGTCAACAGGGAGAAAATAATTGGGTAGTTAAACACTGCTTTGGTCCTGAATGCCATTTTTAACGTTCTCATGGATTAGACCTACAAACAAACCTTGGGCATGGTCCACTTAGGTGGTATTTCTGAAGATATAAATTTCAAAATCTATTTTCCTCTTTTGTATATTTTTGATGGGGAGGGACCAGTGAAAGAGAAGATGACAGGAATAAAACCTCTGTTTATGTTTGCAACCTCCCCTAGTAACTGTGTTTAATTATCAATGTTGAACATCTTCTGGAGCTCCCAACTCAGAATTAAGTGTCTGCTTTTGTCTCCTATTTCTGGGATTTCTTTTCTCCTTTGAGCAGTAGATAGAGGGTTTAAGGTCAGCCACCGTTAAACCATACCCTTCTGTGAAGACCAGCAGATGGGAGAGAGAGACATCTTGAAATGCTCCCTCTTTGCAGTCCTCCACGCTACCACCAATATGTGTGTTGTCAGCCACCCAGAAGTTGGAAGGGGTTTGATGGTACTGCAAGAAGCAGGTGAGGACAGACACTGCAAGTAACTGTTACATGGAACAGATGGAACATTCACATTTAAATATGCAGGTTTTTGTTTCAGACTGTGTTGTAAATCCACTTCTTTCTCCATCTTTTCCTACATCCCACTAAATCCAAAGAATAACAATATTGGTCATATGTACCTGGACAGTAATTATATTTGCCTTTGCCTTTTCTTTTTAACCTTTCTTTATTATTGGCTTCAGCACACAGACTGTTTGAATTTACAGGTTCTCATTTGTCCATCCCCTTTTGCAAGTGTAGTAGTGTTTTCACAACTAAATTGTTGTATACCTGTCATAGACTCCATGAAGACACAGCAGATTATTTTGAAGCCAATTTTTTGTTTAGGGAAGAATCACATAAAATAGTCTTCCTTGCCTGTCTAACTAGAGACACTCACTTCTCTGGAGAAAGGATGCAATAGAAATTTTTTTGTTAATATCAGGTCTTTCACATGGGCTAGATGGGTACATGTTAGAGGCCAAATAGTGAGGAGTAAAACTGAAGGTAAAATATTTAAGTATGTTTTAGAAATTAGTTGTTTCAGTCTGAGGAAAACTGGGCTTGAACCAAGAACAGAATGAATTAAAAATATAAGAATGGTGAAAAATCAGGCCAGATTAATACCAACTGGTGTCACCAAGGTATAACAGGAAGCAAACATCTAGTTCTTTCCATAAATTTGATCACCCAAGACTAATGTGGCTTATGCACGCTTCAGTGAAAACCAGTTGGCATTAGGGTGCTCAACACGGAAGAAGACTACAGGGGTATTGGACAAGGAAGCATGGGCCACCAACCACTCCTAAGAGCAAAACTGTGTGGTTTCACAGGAGGTGAATGTAAATGCTTAACTTGGGCGCAGAAGTAGGTGGCATTGTGTGGACTGTATAGACCAGACAAAAGGATACTGGGTAAAAATGTCATGAAAGAGGGACCATGGCAGATGCTGTAGGCTGACTGACCCAAACTCACCCCCCTTCTCCCTTGCCTGTCTTAACTACAGAGGCTGTAAAGGCTGAAAATTTTCTTCTGCAGCCTCTGTTACATCTAGGGGACCAAATGACACACTCCAGGTCAGTGAGGTACAGGCAGAAGCCCTCATGGGCAGCCCTTAGTGTGTCGCCTCCTGAAGAGAAAGCCCCATGCCCATCACCCCTTGCTCTTTTCCTTTTTGGGCAGGGTCATGAGGCTTGCAGGGTCAAGCACCCATCGGAGGACCATGGACGTCAAAGTCATTACGTTAAAGATGGAGGAATTAAAAGAAACAGAAAGAAATGGCATCACTGAGCTTCAGTACCGGCTCTGCTTAACTTAGGGCAACATGTTTTATGAAAAAACACTCTCTTAAATAGCTAGTTATTTAAGTCACCTTTTGGAGGGTTCTGTTATTTACATCAAGAATGCCACCTTGATACAGCAAAGGAAGGAAAGGTTTTAGATTCAGAACAAACACAGATACCCAGGTTTGTATGTTTGAGAGAACTTCTTGAGTGCTTTTACCACTTACTACTGTTGACATTAATTAATTGATTATATAGTTTTTATATCTAAGCAGTGGCATTTATTCTAAACTAATCAATATTGCTGTAGGGGAGAAAACCATGCTTAGGGGAAAAAATAGTAGCTTAACCTTCTGGAGCCCCGATGCCTTGGTCTGGAATGGAGCTGGCTATGCAGCGCGTTGCCGAGCTGACTCCGCTGTCCTGGCCACTGCCTCTGAGCAGGGAGTAGAGCCGGCAGCAGAATGCAATGCTGTACCCACTCCTGAGGGGGAAGGAGGCAGTTGGAGTCTGAGATCCCATTTCCTATTTTCTGAGATTTAAAGTTAGAGAAAGTTGGTGGAGTAGAACGAGATGGCTGTGACCGATTAGTGCCAGTACAGAAGGACTCAAACGATCTCAGAGAGGAGCGCACTGAGGGGAAGAGAAAGTATGGGTTGGTGGTGCAGGTCCCACACAAGGGTCCAAAGATCTGTGGGCCTTGCTGGGTCTCATCCTGCAGTTGGCTTCTTTATTGTTCTCTCAAATTCAAGGGCCCTCACTGTAGTGCCCTCCCCACGAGAGGATAATACATCCCACCATGAACTTGGGCATGGCTGTGTAGATTGCTTTGGCTAATGAAATGGAGGAAGTACCTCTGGGCAAGGCAAACTGCCGGTGACTCAGCCTGGTCTCTCTTTCTTCTGGCCGGCAACATTCCATGTAGTGGCCGCTCTGCCTGCTGGGACCCTGGAACAGAGGTGACACATGCAGAGGCACCACAGACAGATGTGGGCACATAGCTATGTGAGAAATAAACCATTGTTATTATAAGCCAATTCAAGTTTGGGGTCATTTGCTCCTTCACCTTAGGATAGCTTAGCTATCCTGACTCCTCAGTGGGACTAATCAAGGGCATTTAATGATACTCAGCCCAAAGTAGATACTTCAGTGGCTATGTGCTCTGGGGTGCCTTATTTCTAAAGCTGGGTCCCACAGAAGGTCAAGGTTGTTCCAGGCACCAATATATTTCAGTTGGGGAACAAAATTGGTACTAGTGAATTTCCTCTTAAATATCTAAGAGAACTATCTAACCTATAGTCTTATGGGACAATATATCCTTAATAAATGTTTTGGCACCATTTGACCCAGTAATTCCACTCCTAAGAATTTACCCAAAGAAAACAAGATCCCTGATTTGAAAAGACATATATATGCACCCCTATGTTTATCACTGCACTATTTACAATAGCCAAGAAATGGAAGCAACCTAAGTGTCTGTCAACAGATGAATGGATAAAAAATTGTGGTACATATACACAGTGGAATATTATTCAGCCATAAAAAGAAAATAAATCCTACCATTTGCAACAACATGGATGGAGCTAGAGGGTATTATTAATGGATAAAAAAATTGTGGTACATATACACAGTGGAATATTATTCAGCCAAAAAAAGAAAATAAATCCTACCATTTGCAACAACATGGATGGAGCTAGAGGGTATTATGCTCAGTGAAATAAGTCAGGAGGAGAAAGACAAGTACCAAATGACTTCACTCATTTATAGAGTATAAAAACAAAGCAAAATTGAAGGAAAAAAACAGCAGCAGACTCACAGACTCCAAGAAGGAACTAGTTGTTACCAAAAGGGAGGAGCTGGAGAGGGTGGGTGGGGAGGGAGGGAGAAGGGGATTAAGGGGCATTATAATTCATAATCATAATATAGATAGGTCATGGGGAAGGCAGTATAGCCCAGAGAAGACAAGTAATGACTATAGCATCTTACTATGCTGATGCACAGTGACCGTAATGGGGGGTGAGGACTTGATAATATGGGTGAATGTTGAAACCATCATAAGAGTGTATATCAATGATACTTTAATTAAAAAAAAAAAGAGAAAGAAATGGTATGGCATTACTGAGAATACTGCTATTGTTGAATACTATTAGAATGATTAATTGGTACTCTCCTTACCTCCCTCTTTCCACTCCAAAGCTATATATTAAAAATCAAATTCCTTTACTTGAGCCTTTCACTTCTTCCTTCCCCTAACCCAGGCAGCCAGACATTGAGTCACCCTTTCCTCTGGGTGGAAAGAGACACTGAAAATAAGAAAACTAGGGTGGCATATTTGAGTCTTGGATTCAGAATACACTGGTGAAAAAGAAGATGGTCACAGGGGTGGTGAAAAGCAGGCTAGATATAAAGAGCCCATGGATTGGGGAGAGAGGTATTGGGAAGGATTGGAGGACACATTTGAAAGGGATGTAGCATACCAAGGAGAGACCATAAGCTCCCCCTAGAGTTGGCACAATGTGTTTCCAGTCCTGGGAGGTCCTCTAAAAGCTGAGTATATGCCTCCTGTTGCAGTCCAGAGAGGACCGCTGACAGATGGTTGCCAGCACAGTGCCCATCAATCATCCAATATGAGTGATGGCATCTGTGCTGTGAGATTTTGTACAGATCCCTCCCTGACTCACCACAAGTGGCTAAGAGCCAGGAAGCTCAGGGACCCTCTGGAATACACAGTGGGATGTGTATACCTAGTAAAGGGTGGTGGTAGTGAGAGGGGTCTCAGGAGGAACGGCCTGCCTAGACCAAGGTAGACCAAAAAATGCCAGGAGTAAATCTCCCAGTATCCTTGCTCCCCAGGAAGTCACTGCATGCCTGATGCACAGATGCAGGGTATTTAATTCACATTTTGCTATAAGGGCAGAATTTACCCAAGTCTGTGCTATGTATTTCATCCTAAAAATTATTTTTTGGCTAAATTTTAATTTGACCTCAGAAAACTGAAAACATATTTTCAAGAAAAGTTTGTACATGAATGCTCATAGCACTACCATTTACAATAGCAAAAAGTGGAAATAACTAACCAAAATGTCCATAAACCAATGAATGGATAAACAAACTGTGGTATATCCTCCATGAGATGGAGTATTATTCAGCCATGAGAAGGAATGAAGTACTGATTCGTGCTTTAATATGGGTGAACCTTGAAAGCATTATGCTAAGGGAAGGAGCCAGACACAAAAGATGACATATTGTATATATTCTATTTATAGGAGGTGTCCAGGAAAGGCAAACCTGTGGAGACAGAAAGTAGATTAATGGTTGCTGGGGAGAAAAGAAAGTGGGGAATGATTGCTAATGAGAATGGGGTTTCTTTTTGGGGTGATAAAACATCCTGAAATTAGTGGTGATGATTGTTAGACTTGTGTATATACTGTTAAAAAACAAAATTCAACTAAGTAAATTTGAATATCTAATTGGCTTTACCAAGCAATACAAGAATTGGGCAGCATCTCTTCTAGCAAGTAGAGAGTTACTCGAGGAATTGTACAAAATGTAAAGTTTTTATAGGAAAGAGAGTGGAGCAAGGAAATTAATTGCAGAAGAAAAGGAAGGATTGTCTCTGGCAAAGTCACCTTCCCTTCAGGGGAAATACAGGGGGTCTTATCATGCAGATGACCTCATCTCCTTTTTAGAGGACAGAGAGGGCTCATGTGACAAACTACCTCATTGGTGCTGAGCAGAAAATTCCTGATTGACAGGTATGACCATATTTCTGGGGGAAGTTGAAACTGCATTAGGATAACATTAAGCTGGCCCAGGACAAGTCACTCCCTCTTGGCTTATGGCTTTCTTTTTTTATTTTTTTAATTTTTTTGGTTTGGTATCATTAATGTACAATTGCTAGTGTCTTTCTCCACCCGGCTTATTTCACTGACCATAATACCCTCCAGCTCCATCCATGTTGTTGCAAATGGTAGGATTTGTTTCTTTCTTATGGCTGAATAATATCCCATTGTGTATATGTACCACATCTTCTTTATCCATTCATCTACTGATGGACACTTAGGTTGCTTCCATTTCTTGGCTATTGTAAATAGTACTGCAATAAACATAGGGGTGCATCTGTCTTTTTCAAACTGCACTGCTGCCTTCTTAGGGTAAATTCCTAGGAGTGGAATTCCAGGGTCAAATGGTATTTCTATTTTTGGTTTTTTGAGGAACCTCCATACTGCTTTCCACAATGGTTGAACTAGTTTACATTCCCACCAGCAGTGTAGGAGGGTTCCCCTTTCTCCACATCCTCGCCAACATTTGCTGTTGTTTGTCTTTTGGATGGTGGCCATCCTAACTGGTGTGAGATTATATCTCATTGTAGTTTTAATTTGCATTTTTCTGATGATTAGCAATGTGGAGCATCTTTTCATGTGCCTGTTGGCCATCTGAATTTCTTCTTTGGAGAAATGTCTCTTCATATCCGCTGCCCATTTTTAATTGGGTTATTTGCTTTTTGGGTGTTGAGGTGTGTGAGCTCTTTATATATTTTGGATGTCAACCCCTTATCAGATATGTCATTTATGAATATATTCTCCCATACTGTAGGATGCCTTCTTGTTATACTGATGGTGTCCTCTGCTGTACAGAAGGTTTTTAGTTTGATATAGTCCCACTTGTTCATTTTTGCTTTTGTTTCCCTTGCCCATGGAGATATGTTCATGAAGAAGTTGCTCATATGTCCAAGAGATTTTTGCCTATGTTTTTTTCTGAGAGTTTTATGGTTTCATGACTTACATTCAGGTCTTTGATCCATTTTGAATTTACTTTTGTGTATGGAGTTAGACAATAATCCAGTTTCATTCTCTTACATGTAGTTGTCCAGTTTTGCCAACAACAGCTGTTGAAGAGGCTGTCATTTCCCTGTTGTATATCCATGGCTCCTTTATCGTATATTAATTGACCATATATGCTTGGGTTTATATCTGGGCTCTCTAATCTCTTCCACTGGTCTATGGGTCTGTTCTTGTGCCAGTACCAAATTATCTTAATTACTGTGGCTTTGTAGTAGAGCTTGAAGTCAGGGAGCGTAATTCTCCCTGCTTTACTCTTCCTTCTCAGGATCGCTTTGGCTATTTGGGGTCTTTTCTGGTTCATATGAATATTAGAACTATTTGCTCAAGTTCATTGACTAATGCTGTTGGTATTTTGATAGGGATTGCATTCAAGCTGTAGATTGCTTTAGGCAGGATGGCCATTTTGACAATATTAATTCTTCCTAGCCAAGAGCATGGGATGAATTTCCGTTTATTAGTGTCCTCTTTAATTTCTCTTAAGAGTGTCTTGTAGTTGTCAGAGTATAGGTCTTTCACTTCCTTGGTTAGGTTTATTCCTAGGTATTTTATTTTTTTGATGCAATTGTGAATGGAATTGTTTTCCTGATTTCTCTTTCTGCTAGGTCACCATTAGTGTATAGGCATGCAACAGATTTCTGTGTATTAATTTTGTATTCCACAACTTTGCTGAATTCAGATATTAGATCTAGTAGTTTTGGAGTGGAGTCTTTAGGGTTTTTAATATACATTATCATGTCATCTGCAAACAGGGACAGTTTGACTTCTTCCTTACTGATCTGGATGCCTTTATTTCTTTGGGTTGTCTGATTGCCGTGGCTAGGACCTCCAGAACTATGTTGAATAAAAATGGGGAGAGAGGACACCCTTGTCTTGTTCCCAATCTTAAAGGAAAAGCTTTCAGCTTCTCACTGCTAAGTATAATGTTGGCTGTGGGTTTGTCATATATGGCCTTTATTATGTTGAGGTACTTGCCCTCTATACCCATTTTGTTGAGAGCTTTTATCATGAATGGATGTTGAATTTTGTTGAATGCTTTTTCAGCATCTATGGAGATGATCATGTGGTTTTTGTCCTTTTTGTTGATGTGGTGGATGCTGTTGATGGATTTTTGAATGTTGCACCATCCTTGCATCCCTGGGATGAATCCCACTTAATCAGGATGGATGATCTTTTTGATGTATTTTTTAATTCGGTTTGCTAATATTTTGTTGAGTACTTTTGCATCTATGTTCATCAGGGATATTGGTCTGTAATTTTCTTTTTATGTGGTGTCTTTGCCTGGTTTTGGTATTAGAGTGATGTTGGTCTCATAGAATGAGTTTGGGAGGATTCCCTCCTCTTCTACTTTTTGGAAACTTTAAGGAGGATGGGTATTAGGTCTTCACAAAAGTTTGATAAAATTCATCAGTGAAACTATCTGGCCCAGGATTTTTGTTCTTAGGTAGTTTTTTGATTACCAATTCAGTTTCTTTGCTGGTAATTGGTCTATTCATATTTTCTGTTTCTTCCTGGGTCAGCCTTGGAAGGTTCTATTTTTCTAGCAAGTTGTCCATTTCTTCTAGGTTATCCAGTTTGTTAGCATATAAGTTTTCATAGTATTCTCTCATAATTCTTTGTATTTCTGTGGTGTCCGTAGTGATTTTTCCTTTTTCATTTTTGATTCTGTTTATGTGTGTAGACTCTCTTTTTTTCTTGATAACTCTGGCTAAGGGTTTATCTATTTTGTTTATTTTATCAAAGAACCAGCTCCTGCTTTCATTGATTCTTTCTATTGTTTTATTCTTCTCGATTTTCTTTATTTCTGCTTTAATCTTTATTATGTCCCTCCTTCTACTGACTTTGGGCCTCATTTGTTCTTCCTTTACTAGTTTCATTAATTGTGAGTTTAAACTGTTCATTTGGGATTGCTCTTCTTTCCTGAGTAGGCCTGTATTACAATATATTTCCCTCTTAGCATGGCCTTTGCTGCATCCCACAGATTTTGCCATGTTGAATTATTGTTGTCATTTGTCTCCATATATTGCTTGATCTCTGTTTTTATTTGGTCATTGATCCAATGATTATTTAGGAGCATGTTATTAAGCCTCCATGTGTTTGTGGGCTTTTTCATTTTCTTTGTGTAATTTATTTCTAGTTTCATACCTTTGTGATCTGAGAAGCTGGTTGGTACAATTTCAATCTTTTTTTATTTACTGTGGTTCTTTTTGTGGCCTAATATATGATCTATTCTTGA